>JAWNLW010000340.1:5000-97500 GCA_035042075.1 Drosophila macrospina | reverse complement strand
GTTGGTGCTACTGCTCAGGTGAGTCTCCCCAAAAAACTTTTACCCATGTCCAGCTCCAGCTCCAACTCCTGCTGCTGCTGCTGAATGCACACAGCAGCGGGGCATGATGCCATTTGCCTTGCTATAAGTTTTGTTCTAACAAACCAATTACTCGCACCAATTTCCACAGGCTGCCTGCTTCGACTTTCGCCTCGCCTTACATGATGGAAGAGTTCGACTTTGAGGCGACTGCGTTGCTGCAGATGCTAGAGAAGAGCAGGCAGCAGGCGGCAGGGAGCAGGGAAATGGTAACGTCACCATATACAGACCAAGAGACAGCAGCAGCAGCAAAAGCTGACGCTGACGCTGAAGGAAAATACAAATACGACTTTCAGTTACTTTTTCATTATTTTGCCAAGGAGTTTGTCCTTTTGCGTGTGCGACACACTCGGCAAAGACACTTGGCTCGCATCCCTGCCCCCTGCCCCCTGCCCACCACCACTGTGGCTTGGTATAGTACATCCCTCTGTGTTTGTGTGTATTGCAATGTTCAAAACATTGGCAGATGTCGCCGCACTAGCAAAAGTTACGAGAGAGCGAGAGGCAGAGAGGCAGAGAGAGGGCACTGCAACTGAAGCTGGAGCTGGCATAGGAATGACAACGGGCGCATCCGGATCTGGATGGCGTGTGTACACATGCCGAGACAAGTACAAGACATGGCAGTCAACTCAGCCAACAGCCAACAGCCAACAGTCGAGGCAGCTGACTAAAAATGTATAAGAAAAAAGCAGAGAAAGGAGGAACGAAGGAAAAGAAAACCCAAACGAAAAGAAAAGAAAAAGAAAACTTGCTACAAGTTTACTTTCTTTCATTTCCCCTCCTCCCCTCTCCGCCCACTCCCTTACTTTTTTCCACTCTTTTGTTTTCTTCTAATTTTTCTCTTCCCTCCCTCGCACTTTGCACTGTTTACCGCATGGGGGGGGGGAAGCAAGGTGAGCGGAGGGTGTGCTTAAAGCAGGTCTAAAATTGCTGGAGCAAGATAGTTGCGCTATAAATGGGCAAATAAATAAATCATCTAAATGGATCAACAATTGTTTGACAGTCCAAACAGGCACAAACATGCGCAAACTAGTCCAAATTTGTACAAACTTTGTTGACATGCAAGGCTGCAAGAAGTTGCATTTAAACAAGCGGATCAGTCGAACACACGCGACAGCATGATACCCTATAATAATAAGCTGCAAATATCCCAATTCCCAAAATATTCCTCCCAAAACGAAAGCAAGTTTTAGACTGAGCAATCTGGCAACTCTTGCAATACATCTCTCAGCTAATTGCATGAATATCTCAATATTTATTTAATTTCTAATTAAATTTAAATTATTAAATAGAAATTTTTAAATAAATTCAGAAATCTTAAGCTACAAATTCTTGCGACAATGTTGCACATTAATTGCCAAGTATAATGTTTGACAGTGTTGGCTAATTGCCAAATAAAGCGACCTAGCACTCAGCATGCAAAAGCTGGCTGCTATGAGCAAGCAATGAATTCACATTTATAAGTATGTATGCAATGTGTGTGCAAGTGAATACACATGTGTATTTGCACATATTTACGTCTCGCTCGCACACATGTAGGCACAGCAATACGATGTAAATTGTTCCCATTTCTCTTCTTTCTTTGCTGCATAACTTAATTATTTATGAAGCGAAGTTGATGAAACTTTCAAATGTGTTTTAATGGAGTATTGTTTAATCACCTGTTAAGTTTGAAATAGTTAACTCGATTTGCGGAGGAAGGGGAGAGGTATCAGAATATGAATCATATCATATCATATCATCATGTCAAGTGTGGTGTCTCTAGCTCTTATAAGTAGTTGGGCTGAGATCGACGCGTTCAGACAGACAAACTGACACACTCAACTGATGAAGAATATATATATATACTTCTGTTTGCTACATGCTTTGCGCACAAAGTTAACATATCCCTGATACAGGGTATAACAATTAGCGTAACTTGACTAACTTAAAAATGTTCAATCCGCTTAAAACATAACTTTAACGCGCTTCAATTGAAACCTGCAAGATTGGAAGACTTCTAAATGCAAGAACTCAACTTATAACTGAAAATTGTAATTGGAGTTTCAAAGTTTAGATGATTTCTGAATGAAAGACGACATTTTTCAAGTAGGTTTCCGTTTGCAAAATTAAGAAATTTTTTAAATTCTAAAGTTTTTGATTCTTTGAGGTCGTCAAACTATCAAACAATCTGTAAATTGAAGCTACATTGCAAAATATTTCAATTGGCAATCCAAACATATATATATATATTTTAAATATATTCAAAAATATCTTTGTTTTATTAAATGAACTTTACATTTTCAAAATTTTTTAACGCTCAATTTTATTTTTAATTAATTAAACATTTATTTAAAATATAATTAGCATAAGACTTGATTGACTTGACTTGCAATTAGAATTTCAGACGTTCAATGTTCTTATTTACTAAATGTAAGCAAAACTTTGACTTGCAGCGTTGCCAGATCGCTAGTAAAATATATAAGCTGGCTTTCAACTTTTTATAACTATAAAAACTAAATTGATTTGCATGCGAAATGTAATGTAAACAATGATTTTTAACTGAGGTAGAAATTGTTAATTTTCTCAATGAAAATTTGGTTGGAAAACTTGTTTAAGTTTTCTCTGTATATATATATATATAAATATCGTCTATGGTTTTGCCAAGCATTTTAAATGGTTTCAGTGCATAGGAAATACATGGAATTGTTGTAGCAGTTCAATATAAATGAGTGCTCACTGTACAGTTGTGTGGCAATTCATAGAAAAGTTGGCAATGTTTAGTTTTAAATTGTTTATGATGTGATTAAAGATTTATAGCACTTATCGGGCTTATATACACCTGCAACACACACACACACACACACACACACACACGCATACGCACACAAGACACGTCAAGAAGGATACTTTTTATGTGGTTGCATGCCACACAGCTGCTGGTAAGTGGGCGATGGGCTGTGGGCGGTGGGCGGTGTGCGGGGCGAAGCCAAGGGCTGTTTTTCGTCAAGATTAAACCGCATGTGGAACATGTCTTTGGTGTTGCTGCTGTTTTTTGCGTTGCGACGTAATCTTTGGGCTTGGCTTGGCCGCTTAACTTCTTTCACTTGCACTTGCCCCGCTTGCAACAGCGGCAGCAGCAACAACAACGGCAGCATATTATGAAGATGAAGCAGCAACAGCAGCAGCAGCAACAGCCCGCGCATGCTGTTGTAAAAAGTTTTTAATTTTTCTTTTCAAACATTTAACTAAAAGAGCAAGTCCACGCCCCCCCTGCCCCCCACCCGGCAAGCTCTTAACGCGCCCCAAGCGCTGCCAAACAACAACAATGAGCAGTGAGCAGAAGCGAGAAGAGTGATGAGCAGGGGGAAGTAGCAGCCAAGGGAAGGGAATGAAAAGAAATTATCCTTTTTCTTGTTCGCCGCTTTTGCTTTATAACTTTTGCCTGGCAAAATATCATACGCATAAAACAACATACGCTTCTACCTCCTCCACCTCCTCCTCCCCTCTCCACCACACTCAACCATTCCACTCGTTTCCCTTTGCCCCACGCAACATACATATATGAAACTGTGCGAGGATCTTTTGCCTGGTTTATTTTTCTTTTAATGAAACAGTTGTTGCTCGTGGCATTATTATGATTATTATGAGGCATGCAAAAGTTGCAGTTAAAGCGTCGTGTAAAATAATATTTAGATGCCAACACACAGCCCAGAAAGTTGAGTCAGAAAGGCAGAAGCTGTAGCTGTAGCTGCAGCTGTAGTTGGAGTTGGAGTCGGAGTCGGAGTTGTAGTTGTAGTTGGAGTTGCAACTCTCAAACTCTCTTTCTGTTTGGCTGGCAAAATTTTGTAGTTTAATTAAATTTTTGGTCTCGGGCCGAAAATCTGTGCGAAGACCGCCAAATGCCAAAATGGCAAAGCTAAAAGCTGTAGCTAAAGCTAAAGCTAAAGCCAGCAGAGTCGCTGTGCACAAATGCCAGTGTTAGTTTTGAAAATCCCTTAAATTAATTGAGTCTCTGGCCAGACTCAGGCAATAGCTCCAACTCCAACTCCAACTCCAGCTCCAACACCAGCTCCAACTGCAGCTCAGCTTTAGCTTTAGCTTCAGCTTTTGGGGGGGTTGTAGTTGCAGCAACGGCTGCTTTTTCTGTGTGTGCCGCATAAGATTGACTGTGAAGCCGCACAAATTTCTCTCGTTTTAGTTGACGAAATTAACTTTTACTTTGCCTTTTGCCGCTTTTGTTCACATTGAATTCTCATTGAGTGGAACGAACAAATAGGGGGGCGGGGTGGGAGGAATTGGGGTAATAGCTTGCGTAACATTTGCATTTATATGTCTTCAATTGGATTTAACATTCGCTGCGATTTTCTAATTGACTTTTGATTGTCTTAATCAGAACGTGTTCAGAGCAAGTGCGAATTAATTACCCGACGGCAGATTATAAAACGACATTATTATTGCTTCCCTCTCCCTCTCCCTCCTCTCTCTCTCTCTTCTATCTCTAATTTCGCATTTTTAATTAGCACAACAAATCAATTGTATTTACTAATTCAACTATCAAATTGGTAGAATTATTTTCAAGTTTTACATTTATAATTTCTTTTATTTGTTTTTAATTATATTCAATTTTAATAAATTTGAATTTAAAAAAACGTTATATCAAAAAATTTGACATCGAGTTGAAATCTGATAACCTCGCCGTTTCAAAAATCGATAACTGATCATCGATTTGTACATCAGTAGCAGCAATAAAAGTTGCAGCTTTGTTTGTATGAAAAGTAGTAAAAGCATAAGTAGCAATAGGAGTTTGCAGAAATAGTAGTAGAGATGAGAGAAGCAGTAGCAAAAGTAAAAATAACAGTAGCAGCACGAGTAATCTAGAGATAAAAGTAGCAGCAATATTAAATATAATAGTAACAGCAACATTTTTAATAGTAGTAGTAGTAGCAGCTTAAGTAGGAGTAATGACAATAGCAGCAGTAAAAGTAACAGAATTTGCGGTCTCATGATAGGAGTAAACAGCATTTGTAGTAGAAATAGTAGTAGCAGCATGATTCGACTAGTTATAAAAGTAGCAGCAATATTGGTAATAATAGTAGTAGCAATAACAATAGCAGCATTTATAGTCTCACGATAATAGTAAACATCATTTGTAACAGCTAAAATAAAAGTAGGCACTACTCACTTTTCAGATTCAAATCAGCTGAAAATGGAAGTAATCCACAAAGCAAAATTGGATAAGCATCTTTTGTCTGGCTTTTGTCACAGCATACCAATCCTCCTCCCCATTCTCGTGGCCACCCATAGCAAGCAGAGAGAAGTTTCACTAATCTCGACAGAGCTTTTGCTTTCGACTCTAGCATTGCGGTCTGGCATTATCACCGACTGGATCTGGTTGAGGCACAACCCGCATGTTGAGCACAAAACATCCAAATCTAGAAATTTTGTCAGACGAGCGACGAGCAACTGCCGCTGTCAACTGCAGTTCCTTTGTTTTGTTGGACAGGCCAGTTTCCGTTGAAGCAAAACACACAAAATTATCAACTATGTGGTTCCATTACGCCTTCTATCATGCTGTGCTTTAGCAAATTAGATCTTTCACATCACTACACTTAACTTTTTATTAATTCATAGCAATTTTCGTACACACTTTTCACTAGCAAATCAAATAACTGTAAAAACCGTACAATATTGCCAACTACTTGCAGAGTTGATCTAAGCAATAGTTGCGAACTATCAGTATGCGATACATAAAGTTGCGATAGTTGGTGCGATCAACTTTCGATAAGTGTGCAAGTGGCGATAATTTTGAAAAGCAACTGTCATGGTACTGACGATCGCTTGTAAATACATGTATTTAAAATCTTATTCAGCGAGAAAAGTAACTACAGTCTTATCTACATTTTATATACATGCTATATTGGACAGGCAACTACGGCAATTGGCTTGACTAGCCGGATGGACGTTTTAATGGGTAGCAACATCTAAAACAATTTCCCATTAATGACAACAACGTCAATTTCAGGCACTGGCGCTCTCCCAATGTCTTTTCATTATTTTGGTCATGCGGCTGTACAAGGCAAACAAGCCAAAGGGGAGTTAAGGATGCTTGTCCGGGCCCTGTGTGTGTGTTTGAAGCACAGTGCAGGCGTCCTTTTATGATGACGTTACGAACGTCGCTTTCGGTTGACTGACATGAAACTGTAATGGAATTCAATAAAAGCTGAGAGTGCAGAAACTGTTTGACACGCAAACGGCCACCAGCACTTGGATTGGAGAAGTGTTCCGTGTGTTCGAAGCACCAGGACATCAACAGCAACAACAACGACAATAACAACACCATCGAGGACCGCCGCGAAACTCATCGCCCGTGCGTTTGTCGGGCTCATTTGTTAATTTTGCGCAATATCGTCGCAATGTTCATGGCCATGGACTGGCCATGGTCGACACGTTGGTACATTGGCTACAAATGAGCGCACAATATTTAACATGTGGAGATATTTATGCCCTACGATATGCAGAATATACGTATAAAGGGTATATGGGGCTTATTGACTGGGAGCCTTTTCTATTAATAATATATATTATTGTTTTGTATTCAAATTTAAAAATTTCGTTTTATTTGTCATCAATGAGGTATCGATTGGGTATTTGAGTAATTGAATCAGTGCTGTAAAATAGACCAAATGAGTTGTTTGTTTTTTTGTTTTGTTTTGTTTATTTTATGTATTGTATGCCTAATATTAAGTAAATATAAATATTAGTGTTAAATAAATAATTTAAAATACAGATATTTCATTATGCATTAATCAAATAGGTAACCTATCGGCATTTGTGTAGCAGCAATAGTGTTGTAGAACAGCCAAGGTGGCTTATGACCATTGGCATATAATACATGCCTATAAATTCCAATACCTTATTAGGCACGATAGCTATCGATACGTATGAAGACTGACAGTAGTGTTAGAAAATGGAACAATAAAGGTAACAGAGTCGGTCGTTCAATTGGAAAGTTTTAAACAAAATGCCAAATATTGTAATGCCGGTACGTGCGAGTCTTCTGTTGCAAATGCTGCTAGAGTTCGAAATCTACTTAACATTCATATGGACCACCACGTCTTTGCTGCACAGCGTTTTCTATGTACGTAAACATATATATTTGCGATATATCACAAATTGTACGATTTTCATTTGTTTAAAGGAAAGGCATCGTTTTGGATTTACCGCAATGTCGGTCTTTTTGGTGGCCACAGTGATTGAGGTTTTGCGAATCTATTGTGGATATTCACTGAATCTCTATACTGGTACACCGCGTTCCGTTTGGCTGTTCATAGCGGTGGTGGCGTTGTGTCTACCACTGTTTGCGCTATTGTGGTATCTAAGATTGGTACTGGCAACGGGCACAAGATGGATTGAGATCATTTGGAATATGTTTGTGATAGTCATTGGACTGGAGGTACTGGTCACATGTATGCTTTGGCCCAAACGGCTGCACGAGCCACTGTTAGCAGGACAACATCGTCGACGTCGACACTGATGATTTATTTGTGAGTGAATCGAAAATATCATTGCTGATCTACTAAAGAGAGTTTTTGTGTGTTTGATTGGATTACAGGGTATTTGGTAGTTAATGCGATTTATATACACTTTGAGCTGACAATATGGTCTGTTGGTAGGGACACGCCCACCCACCAACTGAGCACACCTTGGACTTGACCTCCCCCGCACACTCAATCCCTTTTTTGGTGTTGCTTTTATTGCATTTACTTTGCGACAAGCGTCCGCCCAGCGGCCAATGACGTCGCTTGATGGCCGAACCGGATGTCGTTTTCAATAAAGGCATCGCAGGCGTTAAGCTCTACACCCAACAAACACACACACACACATACACACACGCGCGCGCACTCCCATCAACACATTGAGATGAGACACATGTGTATCTCTTTCTCTCTGTGTGGCACTTTAATTAATTTCTTTAAGTTCATTAACGTTTGACTTGTTTAAGCAAGCGTTGTTGGCGATACAACGAATGGGCGGACCACACTTCCCGCTTGCGCTCGCCCTCCCCTTGGAGGCGGCCAGTTTGATGGCATTGTCAGCAGAAAATTGCTTTTCACTTAAAGCCAGGCGACTCAAGTGCTTGCTAACCATAAAATGTAACTGACTTCTGCCTCAAATTGTTGCAAGCTTGGTGTTACAACTAATGTTGCTACAACTTAGCCAAAACTCTATACTTTAACATATAAGTGTTGATTGTCTTATAATATTTTTAAACGTGTTGATTTATTAAATTGACATATAGATTGGACCAAGATATTAACTAGTTACTTAAGCAAGACTGTTATATGATTATCTGTTTCGTAGTTATTAAAAATATAGTAAAGCTATATTTAGATATAATAGTATCCATTATTACACAAATTCAATATACTAACAGTATCTACTTGGCTTAAATCAGAATAATTTAAAATTGTATGCTGATTTTGTAGTATTCTCAGTTGTGAAATGAGGTCTTAAGATTACATATTTGTTAAATTTGCCGAGAAGTCTTTGAAATTTTTTTTCATTATTTATTTTGATTTGCGGAAAAGGAATAATTGTTTACTATTTCAAAGTTTCTATCCATTTATAAGCTTTAGTATAACTATAATCGAATTGCTATATATATATATACATTTTGAAATTAATTCTTGGCGCCAACATCACAACAGCTGATAATAGGGATGATTGTTTTGATCTTCAAGTATTCATCGATAAGCATCGTGTCTATGATTGAACTGAACAATCAGTCCGAAAGTTGCAAATGGCGTCGATTGTGTTATCGTGGAAATATCCCATTAGATATTTTTTTATTTGGCAAATTAACTTTCCAATATTAACTTATGTTTCCAATTGTAATTATTATTATTTATTAAATTTAGTAAAACTTCTGTTATGTTAGGGATACTCAAATTTGTAAAATCAAGTTGTTTAAGTTCTTAACTTTCCAATTTAGAATAGTTTTGACTTGCCGGCACATTGTAGTAACTGTGGTGACTTAAATCAGCTCGGATTTGGAATGATGTGAGCACAGCGAGCGGTAATAAAAAATTTCCAATAACAACATATTTCAATAAAAAAAAATTATAAAAAAAATATATCTACAAATTTTCCAAATTGCACAACCGCTTAAGTTACGAGACCCTGAAGCATGTCGAGCAAATCAACGATTGTGGTGTCTCCATCGAAGGCCAAGCCCGATGCGGACGAGGAGGTTGACGAGGCTGCGGCGGGAGGTGGAGGCAGTGGGGCGATGCCAACTGGCGGTGAGAATGAGCCAAGCACAAGCCAAGGACAGATGCGAAATCAAGCGGCGAGCGATAGTGAGACGAACCACAGTACCAAGGTTGCTATGACGAAGCAGCAACAGCAGCAGCAGCAGGTGAATGGGCCAGTGATGCGGATTAAGCGAGAGCTAAGCGAGATTACACAGAATCCGCCGCCAAACTGCAGTGCCGAGATGCACAAGGAGGATCTGTTCCATTGGAAGGCGACGGTGAATGGTCCCGGCGGCACCGTCTATGAGGGTGGCATCTTTAAGCTGGACATACGCTTCCCCAGTGCATATCCATTCCGTCCGCCACAGATTCGTTTTGTGACCCGCATCTATCATTGCAATGTGGATAGCCGCGGTGTCATCTGCCTTGATGTGCTCAACGAACGCTGGTCTCCCGTGATGAACATTGCCAAGGTGCTCCTATCGATCTGGGTGCTAATCGGTGAATGCAATCCCAATGATCCGCTTGTCATGGGCATTGCCGAGCAATACAAATGTAATCGCAAGGAGCACGACAAGATTGCACGCTATTGGACTAAGAGATTTGCGATGCCCAAGCCCAAATCGAAACAGGAGCAGGACGAGGAAGCGAAGCAGGAGAAGGGCGAAGCAGAGGTAGAGCAGCAGGTGGAGGAGCAGCAGCAATCACAGCAGCCAAGCAGCTCCGCTGAGAATCCCAATCAAATTTAGACAAGCCATAGAGCGATAGAGAAACAGTTGAGAGAGAGAGAGAGAGAGGAGAGAGATTCCCACAATAAACAGTAAACCTACCAAACATACACTCACTCACTCTCCGCTTGTTGGAGCAGTTGTGGTTGCGTTCGCGCTGTCCATCTTCCTTGCCAGACTAAATGCAGGGCGTGAGCAATTTGTAAACGCGGCGAGCGGACCTAAAAAATATGGCTTGCATAATGTGAAAGGGGTGGGGCAGGCGGGAGGGTACAGCTCTACTAGAGTTGCCACCTCCCGCGCTCTCCCCCTCACCGCTCTCTGCTGCTGATGCCGGCAGATAGCTAGTTGCCAGGCCTTTGCGCGTTCATGTCTATGAATATTCATGAGCTGCCAAAAATGAACCGTGCATAAGGCGCTGCCAAATGGGGAAAAGCGGGTGTCGGGTGTACAAAGAGAGAGAGAGAGAGAGAGAGGGAAGCGAGGGAGGGGGTGCGCTTAACGGTTATGGGAGGGGGCCGGGGGAAAGGCTTGAAAAATGAATTGGAACGCGAAAATGGGTTGCATGAAGTGGGTGAAGCAGCAGCTGAAGGTGTTGAAAGCAAAGCCAGTGTTATACAAAAATACACACACATATATACAGTTCTTCCCCCCCCCCCCCTCCTCTCCTCTTTCCACTTCTACCACCCGCACACAACCCCGCCCCTCGCTTGGGTCATTTACATTGAACTGCAGCGATAGCAACTCCGGCTGGGAATGGGTTTGGGAATTGGCAGTGGCAGCAGCGCGGCTGTGGCAAGTGTAAAATGGCCAAGCTGGGGTCGTGTGTAATTAGGCCAAAGAGATATTTCCACTTTTGTTTATAAGAAAAGTGAGGTTAAACACGATTTGCTGCGAAAGTGAAACTCAAATTGGAGCACAATTTTCATATTTTTGCTTTTTATATCAGTTTACAGCGTGCAGTATATTCATATTTACTGAATGTACTCTATGTGCAGGAGATTCGGCGTATTTAAGGCTTTACAGAACTGACAGGAGCTATATAATTTTATAATGAAAAATGTTTGGAGCAAGATTTCCCTGAGCTACCGAGATGCCCTGTATAATTCTATGGAGCATCGGATATGTGAAGTTATTAAGAAAGTTATTAAGAAAACTAGTGGGAAATTATTTTTGATTTTATTTTAATAGACTTATTAATAGACTTATATTTACAGAAAATAAAAATTAAATTTCTGAAATAAGTTACTTTTCTTCAAAAAAATTAATTAGTTTAATCTATAAGTTTTGTTAAGATATCTCAATAAACAAACAAGTTATTTATGCTATACTTGACTTCCAACTTCCTATGGCAGCTATATGTTATAGTTTATATAAATCTGTTATTTTACATATTATTCCTTTGTCAAGTAAACCTCTAGGCATATAATTCTAGAAGCAAGTTTAGGAAAACTTGGCTGCCCCTGTGAAAATGTGAAATTGTGATGAAAATGAAGGTTGGAACAGTCTACGAGTTTAGTTTAAGTAATAGTAAGATTTTTTAAACATATTTTTTATATTTAATAATAATTAAATCTAAAACTCGAAACAGAGAAAGGATTTACTCTAAACTAAAACGAGTTTTATAACAATTATACTTAAATATATCTGTTCTTTTAAGTTGTATTATTAATTTAATATGAACATGTGAAGATTTATTAAACTATAAGCTTTGATATATTAAATTGGGGTTCCACTTCCGAGTTCTACTTTCGTTTCAATATCACATAACTTTATTAAGCAAACAAATTTCGAAAAACTTTGCAACTTTAGCTGAGGCTGCCCTAAAAAGTATGCTATATAAATGAGGAACTAAGGTTTTTTTTTTTTTTCTTTATTTTGAAAGTTTCTTTCTGTTTATTTAGATTAATTTGCGTACTGCTACCACACGGCAGCTTAAACTAATTTTAAATCAAATAGATAATACAATTGACTAACAAAGTGAAATATTTTCTATTATTAACAAAAAAAGAATAATAGGTGACATGATTAGCAGAACAGTGATATTTACAATGGAAGAACGATATATTTACATTTCGACATAAACTTCTTAAGACAGAATTCTGGAAGGTAGATCCTGTGGGTGGTGAAAACTAAGGTGATTCTAAAACTTGGCACAGTCCAAGAGTATTGCTTTAAACTCGCAGAGAATTACAGAGATTATTATAAGTCTGCTTTTCAATTATGTTTGGGACCATTCCGAGTTAAATTATCGCTTCAATTTCAGTTAACTTTATCAATAGTTCAACTGGATTTTAAGCTGCCCTAAAAAGTATGCTATATAAATGAGGTACTAAGGCGAATCGAAAACTTGACGATATCGCTCTAAACACGCAGAGAATTACAGAGCTTTTTTAAGTTCAATTATATTGAGAGCATTCCGACTTCCATTTGCGCTTCAATTTCACATAAATTTCTAGAGTAAACAACGTATTTCTAGCTCAAAGTTCAACTTGATTTTAGGCAGCCCGAAAAAGTATGCTATAAAAATGTTGTTGTTGATTCTAGGCGAAAGTGAAATCAGGAACAGCGCTTGAATAAAATTAATAAACGATGTCAGATTGCAGCTGACATAGATATGTATGTAGATATATATATATATATATATATATATATATAGGGTAACTGTAGTTAAGAGCGTAGTTGCTGAAGGTAATGCGATTGCTGGCGCACAAGAGTGAGAAAGCAAGTCGCAATCGGAGATCTTAAAATGGCTAATTATGTAAGCTGAGCAAAAGGCGAGCGGCTGAATGCGTTGGAAATGGAAATGGTAAGAGGAGAGCTGCTGGAGGCAAGGGGAGCAGAGAGAATATGAAGTGAGGCAGGCACAGAACAGAGCTGAGAACATCTAAGGAAAGCGACACTCAATTTGCGAAATGCGATAAATTGAATGAAAAGTGTGAAAATGAAGCGGAGTCATCAGCAGCTAGAGAGACAGAGAGTGCGAGAGAGCGAGAGAGAGAGAAAGAGTGAGGGAGAGAGGCGGCTGGTTTAAGCACAACGTAGCGAAGCGAAACACAAAAAATGTAAATGAAAATTCAAGGAAATTTAATAATAAAAACATCAGCATAAAGTAAAACGCATAAAATCCAATGAAATGTAAAAGGCAACCCAAACGGGCGCCACAGCCGGACAGACGGCAATCGAGTACGATGTCCTTGTGATGGGACAAGATGAGTTGGGATGCTGCTGCTGCTGCTGCGTTGCTGTGGCTCCTTGTGTCCGTGTGTGTACAAAATAGCATCGGGGTAATCACATTGCGTCGCACTGCCAGCGCTCTGGCCAGGGACAGTAGCAGCCCAGGCCAGGATATGCTCAATTGAACATGTTGATTGCTGACAGCACAGACGCTGTCCCCCCTTATCACCATCACCATCACCGTCTCCATCTGCAGCTCCACCTCCTCCATCACCATTCAAAATGAGGAGTCAATTGAAAATCAACTTAGAGCTTGCTTTAATGGAATTAGTTGTACATAGCCAGCATCATCAGCAACAGCAACAGCAACAGTTCCATCAGCTACAGTTGCTGCTTCTGCTTCTGCTTCAGTTACAGCTGCAGATGCAAAAGATACGGGGCATCAGGCAAAGATACTTTGTCAGCTCACAAAAAGTGCGAGTTATTTTCAGGTTGATGCTTTGTTCCTGCTGCTAGCGCAAACATCAAGAGATATCCATTCATATAACATCATGTCCAGGCTGGACACCTAGAAAAACACACACACACACACACACACACACACACACACACACACACACACACACACACACACACACACACACACACACACACAGACATTTAAATGGAGCTCAATTGAAGCCGTTGAAGAGCGTTGAAAAGCGTGCAAATGAAATTAGAGTGCCACGCCCCAAACCAGCTAGGCCAACCCTTGCCTGTCCTATTCCATCTCCACACCAGATAACCAACTTACCATCTAACCATACACACAGCCACTCCTTCAGCTGCAGCTCCTCATCCTTTCACTCGCTCACCATGCACGCAGTCAAAACATACAAAAAGTAAAAAATACAAAATAAAAAAAAACTATGAATCAAGTGCAGTTTGCCGGGCAACACCGACTCGCCTTTACTCTGTAAAGGGTTCTTAAGGGATTTTAGTAAGAAATTTAAACAAGTTGTAGTTGGAGTTCATCGTTTTTTCAGACCTGGAAAAACACTAAAAGTTCTTTTAAAAAGTATATAAAAATAATTAAGAAATTGTTGTTATTTTATTTTTATTTTTTTTATTTAAATATATTAATTTTATTCCATTTCAAGAAGCATCAAGGAAAAAATCATGCAAAAAAAAATATTTCAATATAATATTAATAATTATTATTTTAATATAAGATAATAAAATGTTAAATAAAAGTAGATTTCAATATAAAATTAATTATTATTATTTAAAATGTAAAATAAAAAAAGATTTCAATATAATATTAATTAATTTTATTTCAATATAATATAATAAAATGTTAAATTAAAGATTTCAATATAATATGAATTATTCTTATTTTAATATACTATAATAAAATGTAATAAATTTTTGAACATTTTTAAATGCCGTAAATGTTATTATCGCTTAAAAATATAAATTAAATTGATTGATTTTATCTTTCTATTTGTATTTGCAATTTGTAATTTTTAACACAGTTCTTAAGAATTTTTGGAAAACTTCTTAAGTATAAATTATTAATTTATTAATTTCATTTAATTTAAAATTAGTTTTATTTAATTTGGAATTATTTTTTAATATTTAATGTTATTAGTTTTTGTTTTAAAAATATTAAAAGTAGTAAACATTTTGTAAAAAAAGATTTCGCATTAGCTTAAGCATATTTTTGGAGACTTCGAAAAGTGCAATAAAATATTTAAATAAATTGCTTGGGAAATGTTAAAAAGAAAAACATATTTTGGTTACATATTTAACTGCATAAATTTAGAGTTTTCATAATAAACAATAATATAAATTAATTATGCAACAAAAAAATAGTTTTTTTTATAAGTTTGTGAAGTTACAAAAAAATAGTTTTGAATGGATTCACAAGCTGTAGGTGAAGGAATTGTTGCTCTATTGAAAGCTAATGCTAAAAAATTGTTAAAAAATATAAGTTATGTATATTAAATTAAAAATTATATTTATAAAATAATAATAAATAATAAATATAAAAAAGTTATCAAAGTTATCAAAGAAACTCCAGAGCTTGCCCCAAAAAAGCAAGAGATATTGAGCAGCTAAACGAAAGCATTGACTATTCGTGAATGCTATGCACAAAGTATTCAATGTGCTGGTAAACACGCTCATTTCAAACAAGTGACGACAACTACAACAAGCGCTAGAGGAGGACAGCCAGAGAACGAGCTATGATTGAATGAGTGCAAGTTTGAATGGTTGAGCGAATTGGTGCATGAATGAATGAGCGCTTGAAGGGCAACGACATAAAGTGTAAGCAGCGTTGGCACTACATCTTCCAACTACCATCTACCATCTACCATATAGCATAGAGCATATAGCATATAGCATATAGCATTTACCATCTTATGCAACGACATCGCCGTCATCCGTCGTCATGGTCCTGCGTCGTGGGTTCGTTTTGGACGCGTGTGGTCCTTGGATGGCTGCTTCGGTTTTGTGTAACTGCCTTTGTAGCTTAATTGAATTTAAGTGCGTCTCACAATATGCAATATTGCAAAATGCAACACACACACACACACACACATACGCACACACACACACACACACACACACATATGGCCAAAGTGAATTTGACTTTGTCGCACGATTTGACGGCATGCAGCAGAGGAAGCCTTCGCCACTTTCCCGAAACGTCGACAATCAAACTATGCCAACTGTTGTGCATCACAACGTTGGTGTTGGGGGTGTGTGAGGAAGTGTGGGGGGTCTGCTGTGGCAAGGGAACAAGTGGAACTTGACAAACTTTGTTACAGAAGTGAAATAGTTTTATTAATTGGCAATGGAGAAGCCCCAAAAAGGAGCTGTAAAGTTGCTCAAAACCGATTAAGGCGCGTTCACAAAATGGCTGACTGCAAAGTTAGTGTTGAGCAACGCGTGCATACTATCAGTGCCGTTACGGTAAACCAATGAACTATTTTTGCTATCGATATTTTATTGGCTTATAAAGTTAGTGTTGAAAATGCATTTTTGACAATTGCAGTTTGTAAACATAGCTTCAAATCTATCGATATATTGCAATAACAAATCGATAACAAGTGCGTTTACTAATTTATTGAAATTTACTTATATAAATCAATTCAATTAATGTAATGAATTGTCATAATATTATTGTATATTGTATATTGTAATAATAATTTAGACTGTTAGTAATAATACCCTGCACAGGGATATATTAGCTTTTGTGCAATATGAATGTCTGTCTGTCTGTCTGCCTGCAAGAACGCTTCGATGTCAGCAACTATAAGAGCTAGAGACACCAAATTTGGCAGGAAGGTTTCCGTATAACGTTCGTGGACCAAGTTTATTTCAAATTTTGGATACCTCCCCCTCCCCCACAATTTATGGCCACATCTCTCAACGTAGATGCTTTGGTAAATACCATGGAGAAGCAATGCTGAAAGTTCCATCAAGTTCGGTCTATAAATAAGAAAGATAATCCGAAAAGAAATAAAATTGAACTGCTTGCGCTTTGTTCGTTGCGAGTGATGTAGCACTCAGCTTTGGCGCGCAAGCAAGCTTAATGAACCTGACCTTACTGTTTAGCTTATTTTACTACTAAATTACCACTGAAAATGCAACGTAATCGACATTGAAATCGAATCGATTGTAGAAATAATTATGAAATTTATGAATTTTACTACAGAGAACTGTTCAGGGTATTATTCAGTTGCGTGCGCTCGACTTTGGTAGTTTGATTAAAAATGTTATCGATCATCGATATCGCAAGGCTTACAAATTGTGCAACACTGCAATTGTGCAAGGCGTAATAAGCTAAAGAAAAAGAAATACAAGTTGCTTGATATAAAATAAATGTGAGAAAACGCAGAAATATGTACATAAATGTTGCAGTGTTGGGTAAATAGAAGTAATCAAAGCATTAACTCACACTCAAGTGTTGGCAGGTGATCAGTGAGCACACTGCTATCAGAGCATTTGTCCAGAGCGACTCAGACTCCGACACGGCGACTGACTCACGCTCTGACGCTGTTAAATGTCGCTTTAAAAACTTCCTGCCCAGTTACGGCACATAAACAAGCGGCGGACAAGCAAACAGCGGCTACGCCGTATGGCCAGCTGTCCGGCTGTCCGGCTGTCGCAGCGACGGGCAAATAAAAAGCACTGAGCGAAAATCGATGTGCATAAAAGAGTAGCCCAACAAGTGCACAACAACAACAACAACAACAACAAAAATAAATAAAAATAAATACAACAAGTCAGGAAGCTACAGTCGGGGTACGACTGTGGGAGACTCTGAACTACAGCACGAGTTTTTGCATTTGTCATATATATATATATATACGAATTTCTAAAGAAATTTGGTTATTGCTTTCTCTTGAATTCTCAACATTTTCTGACAAATATGGCAAAATTAATATTATATGTATATATAAAATAAAAGTAATTAATTTATAGTTATTAAAAAATGTATTTTGGAATTGTCAGCAGTGGGATTCGAACTCGCGCCTTTGCGGCGTTTCTTGTTGTTGTTGTTCTAACTAAAGCAATTTCGGCCGCACAGCTCCCATGGACCTGGTGATCATTCATTCCTTAATATCTTCTATGTTTATGATCCGATCGTGCTGAAATTTTCAGAAAACGTCCGGAAAAGGACATTCTCCATATGTGCCAAATCTGAATTAAATCTAAAGTCGGTAGCTTCAGTTATACGTTTTTTTCGATTTGCGGGGGCGGAAGGGGCGTGGCAAAAATCTAAAACAAACTTGATCTGCCTGCAAACAATACACGTGTTGTCACCAAATTTGGTTACTCTAGCTCTTATAGTCTCTGAGATCTAGGTGTTCATACAGACGGACAGACGGACAGACGGTCAGACGGACATGGCTATATCGTCTCGGCTGTTGATGCTGATCAAGAATATATATACTTTATAGGGTCTGCCACGCCTCCTTCTGCCTGTTACGCACATTTCGCCTTCGTCAAACCTAATAGACTTTGAACTTTTAGTTCAGAGTCTAAAAAAAAAGTAAAAGAAAGAAGAAGGAAAAACTTACGCTTACGTATGGCCAGGACATTAGGCCATGGCTCTGGGATCTATATAGCGGAACCGGTATGCTGCTGCTGCTGCTGCTGCTGAGGAGGGGGTGAGTTCCCAAAAAAAAAAATGTCACAACGCCAAAAATGGTGGCAAAAAAAACTCCAAAAAAAAAAGAAAAATGAAAACAGAAAAGCGAAAGAAGTCCAGCAAAAATGAGTGTCCAGCCAGCCAGGCAGCCAGGCTGGGCTGCGCCTGGCGCTGACCAAGGCAAACACTTGGCACTTGGCACTTTTTGATGTTGTTAGTGGCCATGCTGGCCGTGTGGTGCTGTGTGGTGCCGCGTGGTGCCATCCTGGCCATTCCTGCAGGTGTCGCGACGGCCGCGCAGACTTGCAAACTATGCACATGGCGGTAAATACTCAGCACGCCACGTGGCTGGCTATCACCCGGTTGTCGTCTACCCTATCACACTCCCCCTCTCATCACCACACACACACACACACACTGCCACCGCCAGTGTAAACCGCCAGACGCTTCAAATTTACTGCCCTCCGGCATTTCATTTTGGACTGCTGCTGCTGTTGCTTCAGCGCGGCGCGCAAAACATTTCCGAAATGCGAGAGAACAACAATAACAAAGGCAGAAAACCCCCAAAAAAAATGAAGAGACGAAAGGAAACGAGCAGAAGATGAAGAAGAAGAAGCAGCAGAAAATATATGGAGAAAGGGAGGCGATACATGAAATTTTTTGGCAGCGCCTACAAACGCTCTAACGGCACATCGGTTTGCAGCTCTCTGATTGGAATGAATGTCGCCTTCCCACCAAAATAATAGCAGAAAAAAAGCCATAAAAAGAAGCTAAAACAAGATGAGATGCACTTTCAAAAACGCCAACGTTTCCCATCTCCTAAAAAGCAAAGAGCGACAGATAACAAGCATTTAACAAAGTAGAACAAGGCATAGCATTCTCAGGCCGATAAAGAGAAGGTTGAGCTGGTTATCTCTGGCTTGGATCCAGGGGGGAAATAGTAGGAGCGGAGTAAATGGGAAGATTTGCAAGTGAATTCTTTCAAGTTATGAGTTAGAGTTTGAAAGGAAGTTGCTTTAAATATGTTAAAGAATGAAAGAAAGAGAGAGAGACAGAGAGAGAGAGAGAGAGAGAGAGTTTTGGATGGGATATCCAATCAAGGGATAATAATAAACCAAGTAATTTAAAGAAATTTCCCAAATGAAGCATGAGGGAGAAAGAAGTGCAGGAAACATATTTCCATTTGAGTGTTGAAATAGATAATAAAGAGCATAAGATTTTGAATGTTGCTTTAAATGTGCTAAAGAATGAAAGAGAGCGAGAGTTTCGGGAAGGAAACACAATCAAAATAGATTAAATTAATAATTGTAATGTAAATTATTTAAGGCAAGCAATAAAGAGAGTGAGAAGAGCCCAGAAGAAGGGAAAAATTATAAGTATTTTGAAAGAAAGTTCTTTTAAATATGTTAAAGAATGTTAGGGAGAGAGTTTCGGAAAGGAAATCCAATCAAGGAATAATAATAAACCAAAAAATTTGAAGAAATTTCTTAAATGAATAATTTTAAGGCACGCTACAGAGAGAATGAAAAAAGCATAGAAGATAGCAAAGTATATAAAGATGTTGAAACAAACTCCCCTCATATATGCTAAGGAATGAAAGGGAGACAAAGAGTTTTGAAAATGCAACACAATCAAGGGATTACAAAAATAATTTGCAGAAATTTCCTAAAAGAAGAATGAGCAAGAAAGAAATTCAGAAAACAATATTTACAATTGAGTGTTGAAATATGTTCATAAAAACTGAAATATTACAAACAGTGTGATAAAAGTTATGTATGTTAAACATATGTTAGTTGTTATACATATGTTATATGTCTGTTAGAGAATGAATGTGTGTGAGTTCTGAAAAGGAAGAGAGTAAAAAAGAGGAAAGTATGAAAGAACTACAGAAAATAATGTTATAGAATAACGAATTTAGGTTAAAGAAAGAGAGAAATAAAGCTTAAGTGAAATGGAATATCCATTTGAAAAGAGAGGAAATTACAAAAATATGAAAAATCTGGGCAAATGAAGAAGAAGATAGACATATTGCAGAGGTTATTCAATGAAAGCTGAGTGCTGAAGCGAGAAAGAAAGTGATATAAGTAGAAGAAGAAGTAAAAAGGGAGGGATTACTAATTGAATGTACCAAGCTGGAAAAAAGGGAGAGACATAGAGAGAGAGAGAAAGAGAGAAAGTGAGACAGACAGAAAGAGAGAGAGAGAGAGAGAAAGAGAAGGAGAGAGAGAAAGTGAGAGAGAGAGAGAAAAAGGGAGAAAGAGAGAAAAAAAGAAAGGTAGAAAGAGAGAATGAAAGAAGGAGAGAAAGAGAGAAAGGGAGAAAGAGAGAAAGCGAAAGAAAGAGAGAGAAACAGAGAACGGGAGAAAGAGGGAAAGAAAGAAAGCGGGAGATAGAGATTGAGTTCGAGAGAGCTTGGGGAAAATTGAATAGATAGATAGATCTTGCACTAAAACCAGAGACAAAGAAAGTTTCTGAAGGAGACAAAGAATTAAATTGAAATTTAATGAAAATAGAGAAAGAAAATAGAGAAGGAGACAAATAATTAAATTGAAATTAAATGAAAATAGAAAAAATAATATGACATATAAAATATACAAATAATATAGCAAAAATGATCGAAAGAGTTATCGATTAAAAACTGTTGTAACAAGAAGAAAGCAAGGAAAAGCAAAAGACCACAAACAGGTTGAGAGAGGCAGAGAGATAACAATTATAATATAAGTTAAGAAAGTGCCAAAGACGGCTCAAGTTCTCGATGAATATCGATAGGCAGGCCTAATGCGCCAAATGTGTGTGTCAAGCGTTGCCAGACTGCTGCAGTTGACATAAGCAATGACAAACTTGACTTGACAGCAACAACTTGAACTTGTTAAAGCAATTAAATGAATTGAAACAAATATCTGATGTTGCTGCTGCTGCTGCTGCTGCTGCTGAGTGTCTCAATATTGCAATACGTCAATTAGTTGGCAGCATGCAATGAAGCGATCCACTTGCAGTTGCAGAGAGCTTAACACAAAAACTGATTACCTGGGCAAAATGGCAATGCAATTGGCAATCAGTGTGGTCACAATAATAATCCAATAAGAAGCTGGAGCAGCTGAAGCAGCTGAAGCAGCTGCCTGGCCATGATGTGAAGTTTTGTGGCAGCAAATAATAATAAATCAAATCAACTTAAATCTTCATTAAATTTTACTCTCGCGACTCTCAGGTGCTCAGTGTGCAATCTCCATTCTCCATTCCCTCTTCCCTCTGTGTTTTGCTCCTTTAAGCGTAGTTGTTGTTGTTGTAATCGCAGGGCGCACATCATTTCACACGGAAATCAAAGACGCTTCCTTATTTTTCTTAAGTTTAAATTGCAGGAAATTACTTTTGCAGTGGCAGTGCGAGTCGCTTCACTTGTAGCTTGTAGTCGCGACCCGGTATTCAATGCCCAACCTCTCTTCTACTTATATATATATATATATATCTATATTGCTGCCTCCCTCCACCGTGTGCTGCTCCCCTTTTCCGGCTCAACGTTTGTCCGCATCTCCAATGATTTTTATCATCCTTGCTGCAATTTCTAATATTAAACTCAAAGCAGGTAGCCTTCAGTGTACTCCTTGCCGCATTCTGGACCGCGGATGTTGGAGCAGCAAAATCCTAACTGCTACTTATCGAGGCATGCCCTTAGCGCAGGCCCGCTTCCTCTGCCCCTGGTCCATGCTTGCTACCTGCTACGTCCGCACACTCTACTCACTCACTCACTCTCTCACTCTCTCACTCTCTCTGTCACTCCTGCTGTGTGTCTCTGGAGCGTTCTTCGTACATTTTCATTTTCATTTTCATTTTGGCGTCGTTGCCACGGAAATTCATCAAAATCATATAAACTCGTTCGCCTCGAAAGATAGCCCTCTCTGCTCTGCTCTTGGCTGCTCCCCCTTGTTCCCTGCCTCACTGGCTCTCCTACTTGCAGCCTGTTGCCAGTTGAGCTGCTCCCTTTTGATGGCCAGCTTCTTCAGCTACTTTTGCGGTTTATCATTCGCGAGTTACGGCCAAAACTTTTGACGGACCATCTGCATGTTTTTCTTACACAGCAACCGCGAATCTTTTGCTCTACAACAACAATAGCAACAACAACAGCAACTTCTTCTTCTTCTTCTTCTACTTGTTGTTGCAGATTGCTGCCAGTGGCACTCGAGCAATATTTGATTTTCTTCTTTGATGCCATTAGTTTCTCAACGTTTTCTTATTTCTTTTGCTTTGCTTTACACTATGAGTGCTTGTGTTGGGCCTTCCTGATGCCTGATGTCTGTTGACTGATTCCTCTTACACACCCGCTTCCCCCCCTCCACCCCCTCTTCGCTGTCACGCTGTGGAACTGTCCCCCGTAGTCGGGCAATCGCGCACTTGTAGATAAACTTTTGTAAATGAAATTGCAGAATGTGTTTTTTTTTTCTTTCTTTCTTTTGCTTCGTTTCTCCTTCTCTCGCTCTTTTTCATTTTGCTTTTTGTAGTTTTTCCATCTTTTTGCTGGCACTTCGTGTCCACTTGGACAGTTGAAGCAGATAATGCGTTTTGCGACTGTTGCATTTGCTTTAGCCGGAGCCGGAGCCGTAACCGTTGCCGTAACCGTAACCGTAACCGTGCCGGAGCATTTGGCCAGGTGCTTAGAAACCATTGGAGTAATCAAAGCTTGGCTCACAATGCGCTAAAGCAATCAGTGGAGACAGACACATGCCCCTCGCGTTGCCCCCCCCGCCCATCGTCACACACTACACCTTTTTAAGTTGCCCTGGGAGTAACCCATAGCGATTGAACACCTGGCATAACAGTCGCCCTTTGTAGCTCGCAAGTTCGCTAAGTGTGTGTGTGCGAGAGTGTGTGTGAGTGAGTGTGTGTACAAAGTAAATCAACAAAACCAATAACACAAACAACAACAACAGCAACAACAACGATAACAAATACAAGCAAAGCAAATAAAAAATGCTCTTGAGCTCAGCACAAATGTGCCCAACACACACACACACAAACACACACATGTATATATAAAGGTGTGTGTGTGTGTGTGTATGTTTGTGTGCGCGTGTGTGTAGCGCAATCTCAGTTGCATTTTAATTACCGAATCAAAAATCACAGAAGCGGAAATACTTATGAATTTCTTATGAGCTTTGCAGACGAAGAAAGTGCCGACTACGACTTCAACTCCAACTCCAAGGAATATGCTTCCTCTTCTTGACAACAACAACAGCAACAACAGCAGCAACAACAGCAGCAACAACAGCAGCAACAACAACAACAGCAAAAACAACAGCAACAACAACAAATCAGTCTAAAGACAGCGCAAAGCTTGGATACTCTCACTTAAGTATTTTATAGACTAATACAGTTGGCAAATTGTGTGGCAACAATTGGCAACAATTTCTAGTTGAAACTAAAACGTTTACGAATGTCGCTCCAAAGCAAAAGCAATGAAATCAAGTATACGACAGCGGGTAGGATTATTAGTCCTCGTTTAAATGAGTTATTAGGTGCAACATGACTAATTTATACGAAGGCATTGTTGGGAAAATATTCAAGGAGAGGTGCGTAGTTCTCTAAACCTAAAACGTTTACGAATGTCGTGTAAAGCGATATAGAGAAAATAAAGTATACCACATGTGTGACATTATTCGCAAAATGGGAGAGTCGAAGTGGGTAGAGAGAGAGAGATGGAGAAAGAGAGAGAAAGAGAGAGAGACAGAAAGAAAGAGTTAGGGGGAGAAGAGAGAGAGAGAGTGAGAGAGAGAGAGAGAGAGAGAGAGAGAGAAAGAGAGAGAGAGATAGTAAGAAAGAGGGGGAGAAAGGGAGAGAGAGACAGAGAAAGAGAGAGAGATAGAGATAGAGATAAAGGAAGAGAAGAGATAGAGATGGAGATAGAGATAGAGATAGAGAAAGAGAGAGAGAGAGAGAGATAAAGATAGAGATAGAGATAGAGATAGAGATAGAGATAGAGATAGAGATAGAGAAAGAGAGAGATAGAGAGAGAAAGAGAAAGAGAGAGGGGGAGAATGGGAGAGAATGGGAGAGAGAGACAGAGAAAGAGAGAGATAGAGAATGTTATGAATGATAAATGTTATCGATAATTCGGACAATTTGTCCGACTACTAACGTTACTAACGGTGAATCTATTACATTTGTTTTTAATGTTATCGATAATTCAGAAAAGTTACCAGACTGTCAGACGATACACAGTCTAAATTTACTTATTTGAAGTTGCCAGCTTATTAGCGATAGTCAATCAGCATTTGTTGCTTTCCATTTAATGCTATCGATAGTTTAGCAATGTTGCCAGACTGTTTACAATCTTATTTTGTTGATACAATTTATAAAGTTATCTTACTCTTATCGATATTCTTTCATAACTGCCTTTGGCAAAGCTGTGTTGCGTTGCTAGTGTTGAAAAGCACACATGGAAAACGGTAAAAATAAGACTACTTTTATTTCAAAACAGGTTGGCAGCACTAAAATGCGACTTGCAAAAGAAATTAGAAATATTACAATGGCTGAAGGAATTTTTAATGCATTATTAATTTCATTGAGGCAATCCACTTGCAAACTGCTTGCAGAGTCGTTGATACCCCTTGCTGCACTGTAAATGCAGTGCAGCGGCAACAGCAAAGACGCAGCAGCTGCTCAGCTGTAATGTGGCCAGTAACCTCGCCTCCTCCCAGAGGGCAGCTTGAAGAGTTCCCGATGAAAAATGTTTGCGTTGTGGAAATCAACGATAAAATGTGAACAACAATTTGCAGTTGAAAAGGTTTGAAGTGTTAAGGGGGAAACTATCGATAAATATATGGCAACAACTATTCGATAGCACCAGGCAGATGGCAATATTTACTAACAAATATACACACACACACACACACACACAGAGAGAGACAGGCAGGCAGAACCCAAAGTGCGCACACACCGCAAGCAGCCAGACAAATTGGTTTAGCACAAGTGTGTATGCAACTGTGTGTGTGTGTGTGTGTGCCGTTGCATATGGAATGTCTGGCCGCATTCAGCAGATGAAATAAGTACCGTAAGATGTTTAATTCAAGTGCGGGCGTCCCTTCTCATCTGCCGCAAGTGGCAAGTAGCAAAGGGATCCTTTTGCCCGGAAGGTCCTGTTGCGGCTGCTCTCTTTCATTTTGCGGCTGCACTCTGCGGTCGCACCACAAACAACAACAACAACAGCAACGACAAAAAAAGAGAAGAAGATGAAGATATAAAATGATATACTACCTGACACTGCATGTGTCTGTCGCTCAGTTGTCTGCCGTTTGGTTGCAAGACGCTTGCTTGCCACACTTTGCGGCCATTAGAGTGGAACTTATTTGGTTTGGTTTGTCAGTTGCTCCTGTTGTTTGTTTTTTTTTTTGTCTTTGAGCCAAGCTCCATCAGCTGTTTGTTAGGGCCGATGTCAGGCAGGTTGTTGGTCAATTAGCGACCTGCTGCACACATGCAACATGCAGCAGTTGCAACAATCAAAAGGAAAAACAAAGACAAAAAAACACAGGCCAAAAAGTCGTCCTACCTTTTTGATAGGCTGGCCGTATAATCCGCTTATAAGCTGCGTATACAAATGTTAACCAAACACACACACACACACACGCACACACACATACACACACACACACACACACATCAGTCAGTCATCATGCAGTGAATAAGTAGATTTTCATTTGTGCAAAAAATAAGTTGCTTTTTCTTTGTTTTAAGCCTTTGCAATGGGCATATTAACTGCAGGTGAGAGTTTGCTACATTAAAGCGATTAAAAGCTTTTTTTATATTGAAGTTATTGTATTATATATATATATATATCTCATAAGTAGTTCATATCTGCAGAATTGCCTTATACTTCACTTTTGTTATACAAATCTTGTTTTACTTCCAGTGAAGTTCAACTTAAAGTGATGAATGCTGACTCTGAATAAAATGTATAACGCAATATAATTAAATTAGATTAAATATAATTTAGAATCTATATTTGGAAGCAAGTTGATTACCATTTGTTATTAAAATAAAATTAAATAAAATTAAAATATATTCTAAATTAGTTAAAAATTCTGTCTTCAAATTATAGACAAATTGTTTTTATTAATGCAACTATTTATATTGTCTATTTTTATTTATATTTCATCTCTAACAGATCTTATAGTTAGCAAAGTAATAAACATTGCATAAAAATATACATTGTTAATTCCTTATTTAACATTTGTGACAACACAAAGTTTAATTAGCTTATTTACTATTTTATATTTATAAAAATACTACTATGTCATATTTTATATATTGTTATTATAATTTATTAACCTTTTATATAAAAACTTTTATTTGTATTGATTGCTTATAAAGACTAACTAAATACTAAACTCAAATATATAGAATTTTCACTTGTTTTACTTCACTTTCTTTATTGAACAAGAAAGTTCTAAATACAAATATAATAGACTGCATTTTTATTTTATTTTTGTACTTTAATTATTTCATATTTAAACAAAAACATAACAATTAAATTTAATAAATAAATAAATGTTAAATAATTACAAATATTGAACTAACAAATTTAAATTCATATGAAATAAGTATAGAAGCGATTGAGTACAAAGTGAGCTCTTATAGTATTTGGAATCTAGAATCTCTCTTCATATGGAAGGAGAGATGGAGAGATAAGAGATAAATCGACTCGAATGGTGATGTTTATTAAGAATAGTTATATTTTGTAGGACTGGATTACCTGTTACCTCATTTTACCTGTTGCGCACATTTGCTCTTTGACAAACTTAATTGACTCCCATTACTTTTTAAGTACAGCGTCTAAGTAGATCTTACAGACTCTGGCATCTAGGTGTTTACATGGCTGGGCAGACGAAGACACCCAAATTGCTATATTGACTATAAAATAAATATAGTATACTTTTTCGGGCTGTGTTCTTTAATGATTTTCTTTTAAAAAAAGAAAAAATTAAAATAATAAATAATGGCATAATCCGAAAATAATTTGAAATATACAAAAATATTTTTTAGACTATGTATAGTTGCCGGCTTCAGGAAATAAATTCATAATAATTTTTAAGTCATTGAATATATTAGATAAATAAATTCTTATAAATTTAGAGTTTTTAGATTAAATAAATTTATAAAATATATAGAAAATATTTGTATTTCTAATTTTTAAATTTAAATTCCTTTTTAATTTATAAAATATATAAGAAAATATTTTTATTTATAGTACTAGGCTTTTAATAAAATAATCTTTAAATAATTTAATATATGAGAAAAATATTCAGGCATATCTACTTTAAGTGTATTTAATGTTCGGATTTGTAGAAATATATAAATTTAATATAATAATATAATATAATAAATTAAGAAATATATAAATATAATATAATAAATATAATATATAAAAATAAATATAATATAATAATATAAATAAATATAATATATATTTTAGACAATTTATCTACTTTATAAGGACGTTAAATATACTTTTGTATATATTTTTAAATTTAGAAATTCATTAATTTGGACAATGAGCTATAATTGTAGTGTATTGAGTGGTCGGCTTGAAATGCATTAACTCTTAATTCTTGCTTGTTTTGTTTTCATTTGCTGGTGGGTTTTGGGTGGGTGGCTAAAGAAATTTTTGACTACTTTTTGACTGCTGGTAATTTGTCTGTTGCCGTTTGGAAAGCTGCATCCGCAGCCACGCCTACCGGCTGACCAGCGCCCCCATTCTCTGTTCCACCCGCAGTCAAACAGATGTGTGTATATATTTGCGCTTAACAATTATTTATTTATGAGGTAAACATCATTCAGTTGTAGCAGTGGCAGTGGCAGCGGCAGTGGCAGCGGCAGTGGCAACAACAAGAGTTGCAACAGCGGCAGCTTTATGAATACATAAATGCCCCGTCCATGCCACATGATAGCCGTTAGATTGGCTGGACGGTTGGCTGGCCAAATGACCGTTGCAAATTTGATTGCATTTACATATGCAGATGCAGATACATTTACAGTACTACACGCAGCGCGAGTGAGCGAGAGAGAGCGAGTGAGAGAGAGAGAGAGAGTTAAGGGTTAAGGGTTCAACAGGGGGACAGCTTCAGGGGACGGCTTTGCGTTTGTAATTGGCAACAAAGCCATAATGATTTTTGCTTACATTTGAGCTTAACATTCCACAATTTGAGTTTGGCATCCCAAAAGGGCTCAATTGTTGTTTAAGCACTCCACATAAACAGTTAACTCTCCTCTGTCATCATCGATTCGCAGCTATTGAATGCCATTTGTATTGTAACTATTTGTATCTAACAGTTAATTACAATTGCATTGCAAATTCATTCACAGAGTCACACTTTAAAACGAAATTCGATTTAAAGCATTTAACCAATCAACACTGACTTTACGCCGTTCAGGCATTGTACAACACTGGTTAATGTGCAGGCAATTACACTACGCTTAAGGGAAACTTCTCTAAAATGTGTTTGAAGTGCAGCAAATTCCTTGCTTGCTTTTATTATTGTTTAATAACTTCAAGAAGTTAAGGTCCCTTTTAGTTAAATTTACAATTTTTAGACTCTGTACTAAAAGTACATAGTCTACTAAGTTTGGCGAAAGCGAAGTGTGCGTAACGGGCAGAAGGAGGCGTGACAGACCCTATAAAGTATATATATTCTTGATCAGCATCAACAGACGAGAAGATATAGCCATGTCCGTCTGTCTGTCCGAATGAACACTGAGGTTTCAGAGACTATAAGAGCTAGAGTAGAGTATGCCCATTTTTACATAAACATAGAAGATATTAAGGAATTAATTATCATCAGGTTCAAGGTAGCTGCAGCGGCAAAAAATTGCTCTAATTTGAAAAAGAATTATTTATTATATATTTATATATTTTGATTGATGCTCAAATGGTTAGCATATTCTTCTTATTCGAATTCTTCCCTCTTCAGCTCCTCTTAACTGTTTCTAAGGCTTTTATGGGCTTTATTCTGTTCTACATTTATTCAATAGCTTTTTCTACAACTCTTAAATAAGTATTTCCCTTCCAAGTTTCCACTTCTCTTATGTATAAATAAAAGAAAACCTTTTTTACAGCTTAAATGTGCAATTGTAACTTCAGGTTGTAGTTTGTATTGTTTCTATTGCATTTCATTGAACAGAGTTATTAATTAAATAAATAAAAATGAATCAATGCAAGTGGATTCAAGTGAATTGAATGCCATTCTATGCATTTCACAGAACAACAAGCTAAAGAAAATAAAAGAAAAAGCAAATAACAAATAACAAATAACAAATAATACAAAATATCTCTTGAGAATGGTTCACCAATGTTTAAGCTTGAAGAGAAGCAGCTGGGCGGGGTGAGGAGTGGGCAGGCAGCCAGCTAGAAAGGTGCTCAAATATTTATGCCAATTTTGGTTGGGGATCTTTGTGCTGAGTCGGAGCAAAATACAATGACTACAAAATGAAACTATTTGCGGCAACGCCACGCGATATACAATAACCGAAGCGGCTCCAGTGAATAATACATGAAATGATGAGGAGCATGGGGGAGGGGGAGTGTAGCGCTTGCTGCAGCAGCAGAGGGAAAATCTGTTGCCTTTGTTACAGCTTCAGCATTTTGCCCAGTTGGATAATCATGGTAAGAAAACGAAGCCAATGAATTTCGGAATTTAGGCGATTCATTCCATTTCCATTTCCATTTCCATTTCTATTTCGACTTTTTCTTTTCCTTTTTGGTTGTTTTGTGCGCTTTATTAAATCTGTCTCCCTCTGGTTATGGATATGCATATATAGATATGGCCACAATTACACACATTATATTACATTACAGGTGCATTTGTGTGTGTGTGTCTCTCTGTGTGTGTGTGGCACATCAAATATTTATAAACGTGGCCAGCAATCGCTTCATATTGAATATTCAGTTATAACACGACGCAAGTGCAACGAATTGCCCGACGAGATTTGCCCCTCGCTTCGCTCCCTCCCCCTCTCCGCAAAAGCCACCGCACTGTGCCTGGCCAAAGTCAATATGGCAACAGCTTTACAGAATATTCGCATCTATTTCACTTCGCTTTGCTTTATAATAAGCATATTCAATATATTTTATATTAGCTTAACAATAAAACAGTTTAAGCTGTAGTTCGTTTCCCCTTTCAGCCAGCAGTTTCCCTCACATGGTTTAGCAGTTATCACGCTGAACCGCTTTTGAACCGGTTCATAGAGCGGATTGTTGCAAACTCATGACATTTCAACTGTAGTTCATGTGTAAAATACGTCTAAATTTATATGTTTATATTTGTATTACGAATTTAAGTGTATTTTATATTAGATGATTAGAGCTTGAACCGGTTTTTTGACGTTGTTGACGTTAAACCGGTTCACGCTTGTTTATTTACTCAACTACATGATAAAGAGTATTTACTGCCAAATGGGGTTTGCCACCCTCTTCAATGCTGGCACAATGACTAAACAGTAGCCCTGGCAACGCCACTATCAGGTGGCGACCTTCTCACAATTGATTGCTTAAGCTTTTTCAATTGCTTGATATGAGCTTAAGCTCTCATTGCTTGATTTATAGCAAAATATGTAGAGTGGGTGATCAAATATAACGTCTGGCAACGCATTAACAGCGATAACAAGGTGGCAACCTTGTTAGCATTTATATAATAAAATGATTCAAATGAGCAAACGTTTAATTGATGCGTTTAATTTTGAGTTATTGATCAAATAAGTTATAATTCTGTAAATAAATGTTGACCAAATATCTGGCAACACTGTTGGTGCTGCCACTAATTGAAATGTGGTGCAAACTAAATTACAAGGCAACACTTTGGAAGCTTTTTCAAAACAGTCTCAGCAATTCTCAGCCTTATCAGTTTCCCATTCTCACAACTCTCACATTTATAATTCAAGTTTTCTCAACTCGAAGAAACTATTTGGTATTTGCAAATGCATTTGTTTGATTTGTTCATTTGAATATAAGGAATTAGATAGATGAACGTCGAGTTTTGAAGCTTTTCAGTGTGTTTAAAAATTATACAACTCATCTTCTTCAAGACTAACTGTAGTATACTTAAATTCTTTAATTTAATATTTAGTTTATATTTTTTAAATGTATTTGAAAGTTATCTTAACTTGTAGCAAGTATTTGGTATCTGCAAATGAATTTGTTTGATTTGCTCATTTGAATATAAGGAATTAGATAGATGATGGTTAAGTTTTGAAGCGTTTCAGTGTATTTACAAATTTAACAATTCAGCTTTTTCAAGACCAGCTGTAGTATACTTAAATTGCTTAATTTGTTCTTTATTAATATTTCTCAAATGTATTTGAAAATTATCTTAAAAAAAGTAATACAATTATCTAGGGCAGTGCAAAGAATTGTTTACTTTTAAAGAAGTTTAAGAATTGCAAATCATTTAATGTTTTGCCACCTCTAAATATTTGAAGCTTTTGTTGACTTGAAATAAGATTTGGTACTTGCAAATATATTTGTTTAATTTGTTCATTTGAATAAACAGTTGAGGAGCGATTCTCTTTAGAAAATATTTATAAATTGCACAATTCATTTACTTTGAGTTAAGGGCATGTAAATTGTCTAACTTGTGCTTCAGCTATTAATATTTTTAAACTAATTCAAAAACTTGAAGCTTTGTTATTTGCTTGAATTTGTTTACAAAATGTTTTGCATTTATTCTTGCAGAAGCAACTGCTCTGACTAAACATTTAAATGCTTTGTTTTAACTATAGATTTTGTTAAAATCTTTAACTGTAATAGAATTTGTTAAGCACTTAAAGTGGATTCTTAAATGGAAACAAATTCAGTTCAATGTTTTTGCGTCGTTGTTTCAATTGGCGCTGAGAGATGCGTTGCCCAAAAATGTTGACATACTAATAAAATGCAATGTTTGATATAAAAACAAATTCACGCGGGTGCGACTAACCAAATGACAAGGACATTAAGTAACACACACATACACACACACGCACACACACACACATACGAACACACACCTGTACTGCAAAGCAAGGGCAACTTTGCAATGATTTCCACATTAGATTTTATTTGCACTTTCGTTGACATTTGCGCAGCCCACAAAAAAGGAAATCGAAGCAGGAGCTGAAAGAGCAACACGCATACGCAACGTGCTCCAGGATGAAGAAGTAGGAGGCGGTACAAACAGCAAGGATATAAGGAGATTTTCTTCTCTTCTCTTCTCCCTTTTTTTTTTTTAAAGCGGCTACAAAATCTCCAAAGCACACTTGACTTAAATGTGTAGAATGTGTGTGTGCGTGTGTGTTTGTGTGTGTGTGTGTGTGTGTGTGTGTGTGTGCACAGGTAGACAACGGCTATTAGAATGAGGTAAGCAGGTTGAAGGATGCAGGCGAAGGTCCTATGATATAAAGGACACGGCAGGCAGTGAAGCGCAGAGCGTTGAGAGCTGTGTGTTTGCCATTACCGCAAGGCGGCAATGGCGGGGGGATGCTGGATGTGGAAGGGGCAGGCGGAGGGGGTTAAGGTTGAGGACTACCACATATGACACTTGTTAATCCAAAACCAACATGAACAGCAACAAGAAAAAACGCGCCAGACGAGTGTGCTCGACTTTGAGATACCCAGCTTAAGTAAACTAACTTAAATTTACAGAAGGAAATAATTTAGACATATATATATATATATACATAAATATAGTATCAGTGTCTTTCTACTTTACCATAAAAAACAGTTATTGTGATAACTTCTGAGCTCTTCAAGCGTTTCTGCTGAAATTTTCAGCATAGTTGTAGCTCTACAAAGTTTTTAAGCACTACAAGTCTCAAGGCTTTATTTTTTAAAATGTTCATTTTATTTTATATTTTCATCCTAAGTTTTCTAGCGGGAGAGTGTGTTCAATCGGCTTGCTACTCTGCACATTGTGTTCTACTGTCTGTTACAAGCATTGCCACGTAAATATAATACTCTGGCAAGCGTTGGGCAGCGCGTAGAGTAAATGTAACAACAACAACTTGAACCGATGACGAGCACATGAAGCAATGCTGAATGGGAAGACAGCTAAGGATGACGGGAGGCGGCAGGCAACATTTGGCATACTACGTAAAGTCTACGCTAGTTGAAGACAATTCCTATACAGCAAGGAACGAGACGGAACTACAGTGTGTGTGTGTGTGTGTGTGTGTGGGAGCGAGAGAGCAGTTACATACGCATACCAATAAAAAGAAACGAAACGATAGGACATTTGGAATCCTCATTGCAACGAAAGTGATTTTAATAATAAATGAAATTTTTTTGTGCTCCTCTCTCATCTCTTGCCTCGCCTCAAATATTCCTTTTTCTTTTTCTTTCGTTCGCTCTTCGCTTTGTTACAACAATAACAACAAGATGTCCTCCCGGAGCTAAAGGACAGCACAAGTTGTTGTTGTTGTTGCTGCTGGTTTTTCTCTGCATAGTTTTGGGCGCATTTTCCGTAGTCCACAAAGGACACTTGCTCCACTCCGGCTTTACGTTTTAGTGCTCTTCGGTGGAAGGCATCAAGCCAAAAAAAAACAAAAAAAGAAGGAAGAAAGAAACCAGCAACACCAACCAAACAGACAAACAAAATTCCTTTAACTTCTTTTTTCATACACACACTTCTGCCGGCTCAGCAGGAATAATCAGCAAACGAGGGGGGTTGGGAGCAACGAGGCAAATATTTGTGTATTGTGCACTCCAGAAGTGAAAGATATCAAAATATTGACAGCATTTTTGTGCATATCATAATTTGATTAGCCGCATAAATTTCTACGAATTAGGTTTATCGTTGCCTCTTGAGATTGCTTATAAACCTATTGGTCTTTGTGTTATAGTTTTGATTGCTTTTTTACAGCTTAAATTAATCCGTTTGCTTTCAATTAATTGCCGAAAATATGCTTAACTAATGTTATATTTTTATAATTAAATTATTTTTATTATTTTATTTTACTTTTCCCTTGCATTTTATTTCAATTCCTTTCATCTGCTTTTTGCTTATATTAATTTTGTTTAATATTATCAACTCAGTTTATCTCAATTTACAGCATAAAACATTTCATTTTAATATCTTTTGTATTTATTATTCTATCTTTTTTCATTTTGGTTTATTTGCTAATTGTTTCCTTAACAATTTGTAACCATTTATTATATATTATTATAGAAATATGTTGATAGATTTCAATTTTATTTTACTTTTCGAATATCAGTTTTATTGTCTGTCTGTCTCTCTTCCTAATTTGAATCTAATGTTAACTTTAACTAATTATTGAAATATTTAACTAAATTTAAATTAATCCTTTATACTTAATAACTAAATAAATTAATGAATAAATAAATTAACAAATAAATAAATAAATAAATAAATAAATAAATATATGAATAAATAAATAAATATATGAATAAATAAATAAATAAATAAATAAATAAAAAATAAATAAATAAATAAATAAATAAATAAATAAATAAATAAATAAATAAATAAATATATGAATAAATAAATAAATAAATAAATAAATAAATAAATAAACAAATAAATAAATAAATGAAATAAAAATAAATAAAAAGTAAATAAATAAAATATAAACAAATATATAAATGAATAAATATTCGAATAAATAAATGAATAAATAATGAATAATAATAACTAAATAAATAAATAAATAAATAAATAAATAAATAAATAAATAAATAAATAAATAAATAAATAAATAAATAAATAAATAAATAAATAAATAAATAAATAAATAAATAAATAAATAAATAAATAAATAAATAAATAAATAAATAAATAAATAAATAAATAAATAAATAAATAAATAAATAAATAAATAAATAAATAAATAAATAAATTAATTAATTAATTAATTAATTATTAAATAAATAAATAAATAAATAAGTAAATAAATAAATAAGTAAATATATAAATAAATGAATATATAAACATAAATTAATAAATAATTAAATAAATAAAAACTTAAATTAATAGATAAATTTCAAATATTTATTGCTACATCGTTTTATTCACATAATTTAATTTGATTTGAAAATGAATCTACAATTAAGACACACAAGTTATTCCCACTGCTTTTCTTAATTATTTTTCTTAACAATCTATTACTTTTTCCATCCTCTTTTCTCTTAATTTTCATATCAATTACAGCGACAACTCTTCACATCTGAAGTTTGCATTTCCAATCGATTCTTTACTGTATATATTCTATAGTTTCCTTTCATTTCTCTGCTTCAATGCGAATAATCAATAGACTTGAACTATTTTCATCTTCATTTGTTGTTCTCGGTTATTGTATCTTCAATCCATTTGAATATCTTATCTAGTTGCGCTATCCATCTATTATTCGAGTCGAGCCCAACATTATTCAAGGCTGTGTCTTATCAAATTGCTCGGCTTGGCGCATATTTCAAAACTAATTGGGCTCTACGCATCTGAAGAGCAGCAAAAAAGTTGCGGCAATTATTCTCGTCCAGGAAACTAATCTCAGACTTTGTAATGAATTTGTGGCATTTTACGCTTAAAAATTAATAGCTAACCTCAAAGAGCGCAGCCAAAATTCATAATTATAATTTGTACAAGTGCATGACTTGCGGGTTGGACAGCCATCGCGATGGCTTCTAAGGGGGGGCATTGAGCTGGAGCTGGAGCAGGAGCGGGAGCAGGAGCAGTGGAAAGTGTGGGAAATACGAGTCTACTATACGAGCATAGGCTCAGGTTCAGCTTCAATTTCAGTTTCAGTTTCAGCTTCAGCTCGAGCAGCGGCCATAACTCATAAACATAAATTTAAATTAGAAAACAAATGAAAGCGCAAAATGTCGTTAATTTTCACTGTCAGGCCACATAAAAGAAGCAGAAAAGCCAATCCACAAGCTGAGTGGATGTTCAGTTCAAGGTTTTCATAGCAGTTGTAAAACTTGTAGGCGATTGAATTACTGATTAATCTTGGATTAATTTTTATAGCTCCCAAGATGAGGGCGGCAAAACTTTAACATGCAACGGTGGGAAAAGCTTTTACATAAGCTTGCAATTGGAATAGAAGATGCTTGGCAAAGGACACATATCGCATTGAGAGCTTTAAGCTCATTTAATTGTATGATAATGCAGCTTTGAAAGTAGTTAGAAGCTTGAAATATAGATTAAATTCACTTAAGAAATTAGATTAAGCTCAAGTAACTAGTTTAAGCAGATTCAATTAAATTTGAAAGAAGCTTTTAAGCTGTTAAAAGCTTGGCATTGAGATTAAAGAAACTTTGCAAAACGCACAAGCTTCATCGAGTGCTTTAAGCTCATATAACTGTAAGCAACTGAAAGAAAGTTCAGCATTGAAAGCAGATTAAAGCTTTCAATCAGGATTAAGTGCACATAATTAATGAGCTTAAACTTTTTCACTCTTCAATAATCAATAGCAATTAAATGTCAAAGGAACTCTAACAGCTCCAAAAGCTTCGCAAAGATTACAATTAATATTAAAGTTACTGGTCAAAGAGCTCAAGCTTCATTGGGAGCTTTAAGCTCATATAATTATAAGCAGTTTAAAGTTGTTCAGCTTTGAAAGAAATTGAAAGCTTTGAAACCAAATCAAATGAACAATACATTGATATAAAGTTCTTTTAAAGATTAAATATGCTTAGTGAATGCAATAAGCTTCACTTAAAGCTCGACGCTGAGTTAGTTATTCACAAATTAAAGTGAATTAAGCTATGAAAGCATCTTAAAGTTTTGAATCAGGAATAATTTTGCAAGATAAACTAATTTGAATTCGCTGAAGCTCACTTGAAAGCTCGCCGCGAGATTAAGTGCACTAAGCTGCATATAAAACTTTAAATTTAAAGCGTTATTAAAAAGAATAGCTTATTAAAGTTTTTTAGATCGATTTAATCAAAACCTATTGCTGAAGCCCAAAGAAAAAGCTTAAATTGAAATGTATTTGTAATTGTATTTTAAGCTCTTTAGTTAATTATTGCTGTGCTCAAAGCTTTGTCGACAACTTGAAGGAGTGGGAAAGAAAGTTTAACTGTTGCAAAGAGTTGATTTCAAGCAGAGCGAAAGAAACAATCTAAAAACTAATGACACTTGCTGGCAAAACAAAAAAAAAAAAACTACAATGTCGTTGATTTCCGAGTTCGTTTGAACTTTTGATAGTCGTATCAATAAATAAAGCTTGTGCTGAATAAACTCAGTTTGTAGAATCGAAAATAAACAGAGCCCACAAGTTGTTGGAAGAGAGAGAGAGAGAGAGAGAGAGAGAGAGAGAGAGAGAGTGAAAACTAAATCAAATATCAATGGGAACTGTGAATGATAATAAGGCGGCAGTGGACGATGGGGAGGGGGTGTGTAGGGCTGTGTGTGGGTTGTGGGGGGGGGGGGGGGGGGGTCGGGAGGCTGAACATTTGTAATAAAGGACAACCGCAGAGCTAAGCGTGTGATAAAAGCTGTTGAGCTCATTCAGCGAAATGAAATGGAACCAACATAAACAAAAATGCGACCACAATCGATGGAGAGACTTTTCCATTGCCATTTACCCCACGCACACACTCCACTTACCCCTCCCCTCTTCACTATCTATGCAAAGACAAGGAATCTGGAGTAAGGGATCTGGATGGCCTTGCCTTTGATGTGGCTGCCCAACAACGGCACAGGGATTCTCAACTTATTTTTTTGTGCTCTTTGTGCGCTAGAGAAAACCCTTGGACAATGAAGTGAGAGAGAGAGAGAGACAGTTAGAGAGAGAGAGAGAGTGAGAACGAGGCAGAGCGGTGACGGGTTGCTTGATTATAAGCCACATTAATGCACAGACATGCGCCTGCAAAAAAGGTTCAGCAACTCTAAAAACTTCATGCGCCAAAGTAAAAGACGAAACAGCATAGATGACGATGACGATGATGATGATGATGATGGTGTGTTGATGTTCATCATGATGATGTTGATGATGGACAACGCACTCGAAAGCCGGGAAACCCATGAACCGGGAACTAACCGTACTGCTGCAACTGTGGAACTCTGGAATCAGGAAGTTCGAGCTCCGTTTGCGCTTTTCAGACTGAGTTTTGTTTGTGGCGGTCAACAGTTTTAATTAAAAACAAAACAAGCTAAATGCGCCATCATCTAAGTGCGACACTTGAATACACTCATCACAATGTGTTAAGCATGTACTTATCGAGTGGAACAACGAGTAGACAGCTTAACAATGCAAATGACCCGACACAGCTAAGGGTAGCTTTACTTTGCTGGCTTATTATAGAAACTGATATGCCAAGCAAATGCTGGGAACTTATAAGAGATCTATAAATAGATAGTAATGGCTTAAAGAGAACAACAACTTTGGGTTAACAATGTCAAGCAAATGGTGGGAGTCTTAAACGTACTGTAGAGTGATACCAATAGGGTTTTAGAGCAAGGCTTATTATAGAAATATATTTATAAAACAAATGGGAGAAGCGTAAGTTTTCGTATTTGCATAGAGCGACTAACAAGAGATCTATTTATAGAGAATAATGGAAGAAACAGAGAGACAACTTCGGGTTAACTTACAAGAGATCTATTTATAGAGAATAATGGAAGAAAGAGAGCAACAACTTAGGGTTAACTTACAAGAGATCTATTTATAGAGAACAATTTAAGAAAGAGAGACAGGGAGACAACTTCGGGTTAACTTACAATAGATCTATTTATAGAGAATAATGGAAGAAAGAGAGAAACAACTTAAGGTTAACTTACAAGAGATCTATTAATAGAGAATAATGGAAGAAAGAGAGAAACAATAGATCTATTTATAGAGAATAATGGAAGAAAGAGAGAAACAGCTTAGGGTTAACTTACAAGAGATCTACTTATAGAGAATAATGAAAGAAAGAGAAACTTAAGGTTAACTTACAAGAGATCTATTTATAGAGAATAATGGAAGAAAGAGAGAAACAATAGATCTATTTATAGAGAATAATGGAAGAAAGAGAGAAACAACTTAGGGTTAACTTACAAGAGATCTATTAATACTTAATAATAGAAGAAAGAGAGAAACAACTTAAGGTTAACTATTTATAGAGAATAATGGAAGAAAGAGAGCAACAACTTAGGGTTAACAATGTAAAGGAAATTATTTAAGTCTGCGTTTGTTATAGGAATATAATTCTAATGCAAATGGGAGAAGAGTAAGTTTTTAGACTCTGCACCAAAAGTACATAGTCTTGGAAGTTTGACGAAAGCGAAATGTGCGTAATGGATAAATAGAGGCGTGGCAGACCCTAAAAGTATGTATATTCTTAATCAGCATCAATAGCCGAGATTATATAGCCATAAACTATAAGATCTGTAGTTTGCACGCAGATAAAGTTGGTTTACTCTTTTTGCTTTACGCAAATCGCAAAACCCGATTAGTACAGAGTCTGCCAAAGTCGATCGCGATCGTGTGCAGCCGACTGACTTGTTATATTTGTAAATAGAGTTAAGCTGCCGATGAACAATACTTTGTTGCTTAATCAGCAAGTAGAATAAGTTATAAGAGTCTTGAAGCTCTGAGAAGTGAGACAAGACAAGAAGTTGCAAGTGGAATAGAGCTGAAAGAACTTAGATATAGCTAAATTCTATATTAAGAAGTTTTACAAAGGCAACAAACAACTTTAAGCTATGAAATTATTACAAGGGATGCTAAACGGGCAAACTTAAGTCTAAAAGAGTTGTAAGAGTGTTGAGAGAATCCAGATGCTCAATGGCAAAGTTAGAGTAAAGCAGAGAGACAACGCTGTAGGTTAGAGTGAGTGCGCCTACTATAAGTAAATAATGCATAGGATGCGTGAGAACAAAAAAGTAGAGAAGTGCGAATAGGCAAGGAGTGAGGGTAGCAAGAAGAAGCAGCAGCAAACAAGAGTAGTACAAATGAAATGAAATGAAGTGCAGTGCGGAATGAAGATGTTGCTGCCGGTCATAAAGTTCTGCAAAGAAATGTAGACGTTTTCAGCTCCGACTTGTGGCACGGGCCAAGCAAAATGTGCGGAAAAGGTGACGGTCAACAAATTATCAAAAAAGAAAAGAAGCTAAATAAAAGCGAAAAGAAACCCGGGGCACAAAAAAAAAGAAGAAGAAGAAGAGGGGGCGCTACGAATCGACTCTGAGCAGCTGTGAACTTCAACGCCCACCGAGCGCGCGCGGAGGTCAGACGTTTAGCTAAAGAGCAAAGCCAAAAAAAGAACAACAACAACAACAACAGCAACAACAGTTGAATGAGAAACGGAAACGCACACAACGAGAGCCTGGCCTACTAAATGGCCAAAATGAAAAACGATGCCAACCAAAAGAAAAAAAAAGGAAAGAGGAAGAAGCAAAAAAATATGGCTGGTAAAATTTGCTTGGTGTTGTCATTGTCTCGTCTGTTGTTTGTTGTTGGCCCCAAACTGTATATTATTAGAGAGTGGGTGAGAGAGGGGAGGGGTGGGTGGGTGTGAGGAGGGCTGGGGTGGAGGTTACTCCATTACACTTAGCATTGCAGCCATTATGGGGCTTACAACTGACTTACTCAACGCAACTAAATGAGAGTCAAAGGAACTCTGAACAACTGATGCTTATTAACACGGGGCCAAAAGGAGCAGCGCGTGAAGCGAAGAGCAGCAAGACACAAGAGAGCGAGAGAGGGAGAGAGAGGGAGGGAGAGAGAGGGAGGGAGAGAGAGGGAGGGAGAGAGAGGGAGAGAGCGAAGAGGTGAAGGGAATCATTTAACTGCAAGTGTAAAGGGGAACGATCGTATAATCTAAAGTTTATGTGACGCTCAGCTTGATTATAAGATAACGCAGGCGTTATAAGCGTGGCCAGATCGATGTTGAATGCGAGGGAGGAAAAGTAAGAAAGAGGAAGGAGAGAGAGAGAGAGAGAGAAAGAGAGAGAGAGAGAGAAGGGGGAGAGAAGGAGGGAGAGAGAGGCAGCGAGGAGGAGGAAGGAATCAGTTAATTGCAAGTGTAAAGAAAGAGAGAGAGAGAGAGAGAGAAAAGAGGAGGGAAGGATTATGTAGTTTCAAATCCAATCTTAAGTTTAAAAGAATGCGATGCGTTGTTGTTGCAAGTGTTGCCAGATCGATGTTGTATGAAGAACATTGAGGAAAAGTGAAAAAGGAAAACGGAAATTATATTTAAGAAAATATAATGAAAGATAAGGAAAAGAGAAAGAGATAGGGAGAAAGGCAGAGAGGGAGTGAAAAAGAGATAAAAAGAGGAGGAGGAGAGAGAGAGAGAGAGAGATAGAGAGAGAGACAGAAAGAGAGATGGGGAGAGAGAGAGAGGGAAACAGAGAGAGGGAGACAGAGAGAGAGAGAGAGAGAGAGAGAGAGAGAGAGAGAGAGAGAGAGAGAGAGAGAGAGAGGAAAGAATCATATCAATCAATCAATCTGTGAAGCTTATAGAGCTCTCATGTTGCTTATAAAATAACGAAAGCGTGATGAGAGTTGCCAGATTGCTGAATGACAGACACGAATAGTAAGCAAGAGGGTGAGGGAGATTGAGTAGCAAAGAATAATTTAGTAGAAATTTTAAGTATTAAGTTTATATAGCTCTCTGCTTAATTATAGAATTACAAAGATGTTATCAGCGTTGCCAGATCGATGTGTATTGAAGAACAGCTAGAAATAGCAATTATGAAAGAGTAATGAGCAAGAATTATGAATCAGGCATTAAATCATATTGAAAAAAAGTGATTGCCAATTCAATAGAATCATATAAAAGTGACCGACAGCGTTGCCAGATTGTGGTAAAACGAAAAACAGAAGTAGAGTTATAAGTGCTAAAAAATAGAGTAAAGAACTAATTAACAAAGAAATAGCAAATAAAAAAAGAACAAAAATGTGAAGAAGAAAAGAGCAAAGCGAGACAGAGATAGATAGACAGTTAAAGCGAGAGAGTAAGCGATATCAGATAGAGAAAGTTCGTTGTGAGAGATTAGCTAATCCTAATGAATGAAAATATTCGAAGTCAATAAGCTGACAGATTGATAATAGCTATAAAGAAGACGCTTACAACTGACAGAGCGTTGCCAGATCAATAGTACAACTGTAATATATGCAAAAGTCTCCCGCTTAACTAGCGGAACTACTTAGTAGTGAGGGATATTTCTTAAAACATAAACAACTGAAGCGAACTTAACGCATTTGCAGTTTCTCAATCAACGCATTTGAGAGAATTCTCCGAGTAGAGCTCTACGAAACTATTTGCTTAATTGAGAGCAGCTTTCGATCAGAGCCAAACTGATTGATGAACTCAATTGTCAAGTCAAAGCCAAAGGAGGCCGCACTCAATGGTCGAGAGGTCAAGCGAAGGCAGCCAAAAATTAAGTTGTTACAACTGACGAATGAGGAGGAGAAGCGACAGAGTGTGAGAGAGAGACAGGGAGAGGGGGCGAGAGGGGGGTAGCGCGGGGAAGGGTAGAGAAAGAGCTTCGCTTATGCCTTATAAACATGTCTACTTATACGTTTCTTTATGCTGCACGTCGAATATTTGTGTTGCCGCCTGTGTCCCAGACAAGCAAGAGGCAGAGAGAGGGAGGAGAGGAAAGCCAGGGAAAGGAGTCGGCTTGCTGGTTAAGGCTTGCGTGGTGGTGGCGCGCAGGGGAGGGCAAGGGAAGCGTGTTGTTCCACTGTTTTTTGCCCTTGCCTATGAAACCTTTTGCCTTTCATTTTGGTCAACTTGCACTTGGCGTCGTCGCTCTCATTCTCAGCCAGAAATATATTTATATATATATATATGTATATATATGTGTGTGTGTGTGTGTGTGTGTGTGTGTGTGTGTATAAAAGTATATATTTTTTTCTTTCTTTTTATACATTTTGTGTGTGTTTTGTTGCCTTCTTTTTGTTGCTCCTTTTTGTGGCTAAATACAAAGGCGGCTGGTTTTTGTGCCTGTTCCTAGTTATTGTCCTTGTTGCTGTTGTTGTTGTTGCTGTTGTTGTTGTTGCTCTAGTCCACAAGTAGCAAAAGTCTCGGAGTCTGAAACTGGGTCTGGGTTTTGGTTTGGGTTATGGGTCGAGTCGGCTTTTTTTTTGTGTGTGCTCGGCCTCCGGTTGTTAGTTGCATGAATATGAAGTGGTCTTATAATCCACACCAAACAACAAAATGACCCAAGTGCGAAATTAAAAGGCGAAAATGTGCAGGAGCAGGAGAAGCCCATAGAGAGGAAGGTAGCGAATGGGACAGAGAAAGAGAGAGAGAGTGAGAGAGAGAGTGAGAGAGAGAGGGAGAGTTGACTAAGAGTTTTCATCAGAGTTTTGGGGCGACTGCAGAAATGGACGAGCTCGCGTTTTGTTGTTGCCATTCCATAAAGACGTTAGACCGGAAGTAACATTGTGACAAACAAAAAGCAGGCAGTTAGTGTCATCAAGGGGTGGGGTAGGGGGGATGTGTGTGTGGTTCCCTTGACCTAAATTATTCCTCTACTCTGCTCAGTCCTTATCTATTATCTAGTCTTGAGTGAAAGCAAAGCTGTGATCATTTTGCATTTGATCATAGCTCAACTAATCCACACTTCCTTTCCCCTCTGCCGCACCTGCCTCTTTCCGTTATATGCCTGCTTATCGAACAGTCGCCTTAACAGTCTTCCAACTTTGCTAAATGTTATCAACATTCGCTCAGCGCGCTCGCGCACTTGACAAAAGAGCGCCACAACTGCTGTAACAGCGCTCTCTTTCTACTATTTATAGCATGGTTTGAAACTTGACTAAGTTAACGAAGAAATCTTTTAATTTTTAATATTTAAACAGAGTTAGCTAATTAAGAACTTAATTAGAAATTCGAAAAAATATTTTTAAATTGTGTACAAATTAAATGAAAGTTGTATAAATAAAATACAACTTTTCTCTTATTTTTTTACACTGTTATAAAACGCAACTCATGCGCAGCTCAGGCTGTTAAGTCTCTTACATTTCACAGTCTTCGTTGTAAACCTCTCAAGTAATGCTCTTATACCATTCTTACTGTATTTTATATTCTATAAACTGCTTTCGGAATGGTTTGAAACTTGTTGCTAATGCTTGCGTATGACAGAAATGCAATGGAATCATAAACAAGCAATGTGGACAAGAGATAAAGAGAGAGCTCAGTTTTGATATATTGTAGATCTATTTAGATATTATAGAATTGCCTGATTTAGAGGATAACATGGGCATGCTTATGGTAAGATGTAGTTAGTTAAATCAAATTTCAGAAGCATTTAAAGGAGATTAAACATGTTTTTAACTGAAGGAAGGAGTTGAAACAGTAGTAAGTAGGATGCAAAGGATTCCAGTTATTTAAAGTATTTGTAAGTTATATGAATGATTTACTTATGCTTATACTTAAACCTATCATCTGACTACAAAGTATGCTAAAAACAAATAAAAGTAGTTGCTGAAAATATTCCACTTTTTATTTTTATTTTTTATTTTTTATTATCTGAAGAATTTTCGCCTATAAATAGTTGTTTGATTATTTAGACGACAAAGAAAATTTATAAAATTAATCTTAAATTAAATTATTGGAGCAACCTTTCGTAATATTTCATATTCTCTAGTAGTTTTTATTTCACGTTCGATCATTCAAATTACATTATAAGTTGGATTAACATTCATTGCTCCACTGAAACAAGTAAGAACATTAAATTGGAATCCCACACAATAAAATAACCGTTCCTCAGCTTATATATATATATTAATTGTATCTTCAGAATGTAAACTCCATTGCTACAAAAAGCATTGCATACATTTAGGCGCTTGCGTTGTTTATAAACTTCAAAAAGTCATCGATATTGATGCGATTAAATGAAAGGATTGGAAACAATGCAAGGGAATAGTTATGACTCAAGAGAATTTTCTATCTTAACAACTGTGAGTTTAATGGTTTTTTTTTTTAATTTTAGAAGGCCGTCGATGTCGTGGAAAACTTTTAAAACCACGTTGATTTCACTTGTATCTATAATTACTTTTAATTTTCGAGTTTCTATTTATTTAATTTATTTATTTAGCTGCTTGGAAATCAATCGAGCTGATGTCTTAAATTTGATTGCTGATTTGCAACGTTGCCATATTTTAATAAGAGTTGGTGGCAGCTGGTAACTCTGTTAGTTCAATTAATATATTTCTGAAATTTCTACCACATATTTCCAATATTTGATAAGTTTTAATAGGACTTTTCCAAACAAAACCAACCTAACCTAAGAAAGTATATATATTAAATTATATAAAAAAGTATATATTGAATTAATTAATAATATTTTTTAAATTTTGTGAAAGTACATAAAGTAGTATCTATTCTATATTAAATATTTCATATTTTTAACCAAATTTAAAGCAATTTGTTTTGTAAATTTAATTGTATGATTTGATAAGCTTATTGTAAATAATTAATTTAATAAACGAAAGCAATGCTATTAAAAAAAGTATTTGAGTATTAAATAAATGTGAAATACAAAGGTTAATATATTTAAAATTAATAATAATTATTTAAAATTATACAAATATTTTATTTTCCTTCAGATTTTTGCAAATGCACTATCAGTGTGGTAACTGTTTAAAAATTAGTAAAAGTAAAGTAATGTAAATCAAGAATACATATAAATTAGAATATGTTTTTCATATTTTTATATATATTTATGAATGAAAATATTAATGGATACAATTTTAAATTATTTTTATTAATTTATCATTAATTAAAATAATAAAAACTTTTTTAAATTTAATCCTTTAATATATTCATTCAGTTTCTCCGATTTGATTATGATTTGCTCAATCTGCTTCAACTCAAGTGAATTTTCAATATTGAAACTGCTTAAGAATTAATAAGTAAATAATATTAAATACATATAAAAAGAATATATATTTCATATATTTAAATTAATAATAATTATTTAAAATTATACAATACGATTAAATAAATCATTTAATATTTTCATTCAGTTTTTTCCATTTCATTACGATTCAATCAATCTGCTTCAGCTAAAGTGACTTTCAATGTTGAAACAGTTTAAGAATTAATAATTAATAGTAAAAAAATTTAAATCAAGAATACATATAAAATAAAATATGTTTTTCGTATTTAACTTATTTCATTTCATGATAAATTAATAATACTTATTAAAATTTTATCCTTTATTATTTTCATTCTGTTTTTTTCCATTTCATTACGATTCAATCAATCTGCTTCAACACAAGTGCACTTTCAATATTGAAACTACTTAACAGGCACATTTGGGAGCTTTTCACAACTGTTAATAGCTTTCAACCTTTTGCATGTTAAGTTTACAGTGGTAATAAAGCTTAACAGTAACAGTTTATGTTAATTAGCATGCTGTTAACTAACAGCACTAGACTTTCGCACTAACTTTAAATATGATTGGGACAACAAAAAACTTGCAAAAGTTTATCTGGAAATTTCCATAAAATGTCCCTGTTGGGTAATTTTAAAGGTAATTTCATTGTTGGGTTATTTGAAAGGAAATTACGGGAATTTAAGCGGTCAATGAGTGCTTGCAGCAGGGGGTAAATGCATGCCACACACACACACACACACACGCACACTCGCAACTGCAGCTATTATTGGTAACGTTTATTGAGAGGCACGCACGTTGCGTATACGCCAGGGTGGCTTGAGCACTGCACATGATGGTGTCGGGTGGCTCAAGTGGTTGCTTGAAGCTGCATGATGGAAGGGGCAGCTGAATGTCGAAGGACAACTCCATTGTGTATAATAAATTTCCAATTATGATCGGTCCACTGTTTGCGGGGCAGCATGCAATGCGTTTGCAGCGGCAGCAGGCCCTCAATATTGCAACTCCACTTGGACAATGCGTTGCCACTTTTGCACAGTGTGGAAATTTATACGCTCAGCAAATTGGATTAATTATGAAACCATGAAAATTGGGTTAATTCCTTTTGGTTAAATAATTGCCCAGCATTTGCTGGCCATTGAACTGAACTCTCGCTCTCGCTAGCCTCTCTCTCGCTCTCACTCTTGAAACTCTCACACAAGTCTGGCACTTGGAATTTTAAAATGTTTCATCCATTTGCCCATTTGCAGTTGCAACATTGGCAGCTTTAGCTATGGCTTTGGCCTTTCGCGTGCCACGTGCTGCATGGCTGCAATTACAATGCGTTAATAAAAACAAATGAGTTTCACGCGGCGATCAGCTGCCATTTAATGTAATTATTTTAATACAATTAAATGTGTGCACCAGTTACCAATGTAACACCCCTCACCTCACCAGCTCACCGCTCACCACTCCTTAACCCTCTGCCAGAGTTTCGTACAACTTTTCGCAGCTGCTCGCCGCTTTACACGTGTCGCTGTGTGCTTAACTCGCATTTATGTTTTGATTTCCATAAGTGTAATTAATATTCTGCATGATAAACAGAATACAGCAGCAGCTACAACAACAGCTACAGCAGTACTTACAGCAGAGAGATTTCCCTGCCGCTGTAAGCTCATGAGAAGCGCAAAGAAGGGCACAAAAAATACACACACACACACACACACTCACACACACTCACACAGAGCTTTAACTCTGATGTATGGATACAGAAATGCAAGTGCAATTAACTTTTATTTCGATTTATACGTTTTTCTTTCCGCATTTCACGCATTGGCTACAACATGTTTTCCAAGTAGAAACAAGTCTTAATGGCAAGTGTAATACATGAGATATAAGACAGATGGATACTATATGTAAGTGCAGTTAGTTTCAAATTGGATTGCACTGCTAATGCGAATTTATTCTGCATTTATTCTAAATTACAGGGTATAACAAGTCGAAAGTACACGAAAGTACATTATATAGCTATCAAGTTTATTTCTATAGTGTCAAAGCAACAACTCACTTCTTCACTTCTCTAACTCCAACTTCTCTTTGTGGTTATAAAACATACATTACAGGGTATTCAACTAGGCAACTGTTGTAGCTTCACAAAGTTCAACTATAATTTTAGAAGCTTGTATAACCATAAAGCGGTTGAACTTCTCTTACACTTATTTCATAAAAATGTACACTACAGGGTATCCATCGACTTATATATATTTAAAATAGGTTTTTTTACATTATTCTATCTGTTTTTCATCCCTAGATTAAAACTTGCAGAAAACAATTTATTCCCCAATCTCGCTTCTCTCTAAATTATAGGGTATTTAGTGATGTGCAATTCCTTATTCAATGGTGTTCAACTATGATTTGTTCAACTATTTCATTTAAACGACTATATATTATTTGTATTATAAACATCTGCAAATTACAGGGTATTCACTGTATTAGTGATTTAGATATAGATTTTTATTACATGTACTCTTCTTAAAAGCCTTATATTGTCCGATCTTTATAAAGAGTATACAGCACATAATAACTTCTGCAGTCTAACTTCTCTAATTCCAACTCATCATTCTCTGTGTATAGAGAAGCTCTACTGAGTCAAACATGTTACATGCTGCTTATAACTAATCAGAAGCGTTGGAAAATTAAAAGTTTTCTTTTATTACCTCATAGAGCAATGATATCTGCAGTTGAACTTCTCAAGTTGAAACTTCTCAAAGGTGATTTCGCTAGAGATTTCCTTAGATTTTGCAAGTAAGCAAGAAGATTTTTTGACTTTAACTTTAACTTTAACTACAACTCTAACTTTAACTTTAAATTAAACATTAACTTTAGCTTTAACTTTTACTTTAACTTTACTTTGACTTTGACCTTAACTTAAACTATGGAAAGAACTAAACATTAACAACAAATCGAATCAATTAATTGTTATAAATATTATATATTTATATAAAATTAAGTGAGGTTTTCTTATATTTCTCAGTCAAATGAAATTGCTTGAGTTCTTGTAATGCTCTGAAAATATCCCCCTATAAATAGCACTCGAATATCCTCTGCTCTGCTTAAAAGCTTTGCTGGCGCCATCTGCAGCAGGTTTAATTGGCAGGCAAAGCTTTTGGGATGCTTTAACTGCATTTCGAATGAGAAGCAGCGAGCTTACGTTACAGTTAATCCACTTAACAGTGATGTATGCCGTTAGCTTCGATAAAATGTCAGCTTGTTTAAATTACCTATAAGCATTCCCTCCCTTGCCCCGCCACCGTCCACAACTTGGCAAATGGCTGGGATTGAACAACCAATAGAGCTTTAACTGTTAAAGTAGGCTTATGGCCAGCGAAATTGTTTTGACATATTGAGCTTAACCTTTGAACCGTTGCGAAATTGGCTCAAACTTGTTAGTAAGCAAAAAGCGCATGACTACTAGATACTCTGTAATCGCAGCTAAAGTATCTTAACATATATTTACATTTAAATTTGTATAACAACTTACAAGCTAAGAAGAATTTGCGCTAGTTAACGCCAGATCTACTGCAGCTACCCTATACCATTTTATACCCTGTAAAAATTAGTTTTATTCATAACTTTGGTATTTTCTTAGCGATTGTAATGAAATTTCCAGAATATGAAGCTGAGATTGTTATTTAAGTTAATGTGAAACTTAACCTAAGTAGTGTGCAGAGATAAACGGGGTATGCTGAAATCAAAATACACTAATTTGACTTTCATATAGCAATATATCACTTGCCATAAATGTTTATTTTACTCGCATTGATGTTATTTATTAAGGATATTGATATAATTATTGAAATAACAAACATTTTATAAATATAATACACGCTTACCCGAGCTAACTATACCCTGTATGACATCCACACAAACACAGGGTATCACAATTAAAGTGAAGACAAGTTAAAAGCAGCGCTAAAAATAAGTAAACGAATTTTATTTCACTTGTCACTTACAGTCTCCCTTAAGGTCAAACCTCTCAACCGCTTTCTATTCAGCTTTCTCCTATTCCACTCGTACTCCTCCCGCTGCCAACCATTTGCCCTTGCTCCGCCTGCATCCTTGGCCATTTGCAATCCTTATTCATAGAGCGTCGGTGACGTTGTCAACCCAATTATTTGGTTATTAGTTATTTATGAAGCTGCCGCCGTTATTCATGTAAGCCGCTCAACGGGCCAGCGACTTGCCCCACCCCCGGTTCACCTAACTACCCAGGCAACCCTTCAGCCCGCATACCCCTTCATTGCTCTGCAGTGGCTCGTCCTCTAATTGCACAGCATGAGCTGGTTTGTCATTTTGTCTGAGTTTGGTTGTTGCCCATTGTGCAGCTAATCAACTGGCGGCAACAACCTCAGTGAAATGTCATACGGTGCGGCTACTTATTATGTGGCCAGTGGCGTTCATGGAGCCGATAAGGGAGGACGACCACGACGACGATGACGACGACGACGACGAGGAAGAGGAAGAGAGGGAGGAAGAGAGACAGTTGACAGTCGGTTGAAGCCGGTTATTTAACGTTCAATAAATGTTTTTGTGTCGATGAGGCAACGCCATGCATAATTTTCATTGATTGTGTTTTAATTAATGCGGCAGGCAACAAAACTGCAACAAAAAACAGAAAGACAAAAACAACAACTCAGTTTCCACTCGACGAGAGTGTGTGACTGGCAGATACCCTGTAATTCAATATATAATCAATAGAGAACACTTGAGTTTCAGGTTTCCTCTATGAAAATAGGGAATATAACAATTGTAGATATAACACAGTAGATATCTCTGTTAGTAAACGACTAGCAGATACCCTGGGATTAATTATATGAGCAATAGAGAATACTTGAGTTTCAGTTTTCGTCTACGAATATATGAAATTGCAGCATTAGAAATTTCACTATACTTTATATATATTATATTCTCTCTATTAGCAAGCGACTAGTATATACCCTGTAGTTGGGTATAAGCAAAAAATTAGTTCAATTTCTGTTTCATTTTACAAAATGAGGTTAAAAATTAGTACTCTTGCTTCAAGCAGAGTGTTTAAAACTGCAATATCATATTCTTTTAGTTATGCCAGACTAGTAGATACCCTTCAGTTCATAGATAGCTAGCAATTGCTAAACAGTTCTACAGTATTGAGTTGGAAATATCTATATAAGATATGTGCTTATAATAACTCAGCTCTTAAAGTCGCTTACGACAAGTAGTTACCCTATATTCTGCTGACCATAATCAGCTACTCGAAGGTAAGTGAAGATATGAATTTATTTTCAGCAAGCATTTTAAGCCCCTCTACAGCTTTGGTATACCCCTTTCCCGAGTACAGGGTATACATTTCGAGCAAATGAAAAAAGAACTGAAAATCTATTTGGATAAAGAAAAAAATGCATGCGGGCAGGCAAACTAACTAACGGCTATTGTTTGGCCAATGGGCCTTCATTTACATGCACATATCGTACATACTCCCTCCTTCCCTCCTCTCCAACCCCCCAGCATCCCCCTTCGCACTTATCACTATCCACTCTGTTGTGCTCACTCGCTTTTCGAACTTCAAATTATCGACTGGCCTGTCGATTCGAAATTATTTTGTAGTATCTCTGTGTGTGTGTGTGTGTGTGTGTGTGTGTGTGTGTGTGTGTATGTGTGTGTGCGTGCCTTAGAACAATGGCTTTAAATTAAAAGTGGAAATCAGCGGCAAAATATGCACAGCTCCTGCTGTCTCTCTCTCTGTCTCTATCTGGCACATGTACTCTCAATCTCTCTCTCTCTCTCCCTCTCTCGCTCTCATTCTCTCCCCCTCTTTGCTGTGCATGTGCAACCGCCTGCATTACACATAATACGTGTAATTATTATCATTTTGTGCCATTTTCTATATGGTCAGAGCTCAACACAGTGGCGTCCTTTCGTGTCCCCCCTTGTGATTGTCTTTGCATGTCTATGGATCCAGTTTTAGTATAAGACCAACAAAAAATCTTATAGACTTCTCTTATATATGAATAGCTCTTGCTTCTCCTTCACTCGTTATCTGTGCTCCTCTAATCATGTATCCATCGTTTTCTATTAGTTGTGTATCTTGTTGCCCGACTTTCTTAATCTTCTTTTGCTCTGTCTTGTTGTCATTCTCTCTCTTTCCTTTTGTTTTCATCTCTCTCGCTCTTTCTTTTCCATTATCTCTTGTAATAGATACATATAGTACTCGATAGATAAGTAACAAATTAATTTATTATCTCTTTCACAAGTTTCTGTTTTCTAGTTTCGAATTTTTTTCTCTTTCCTATAAAAATTTCTTTATTACTCTTTTATGCCCTGCACAGGAGTATCTTAAATTTGTGCAGAAAGTATGTGACAGGCAGAAGCAGTCGCGGCAGACTCTATAAAGTATATTTTTTCTCATCATCAGTATCAATAGCGGTCTGTCCATCCGACTGTATAAACCCGTCTAGCTCAACAACCACAAGAGTTAGAAACACCAACTTGATCACAGATGTTCCTGTTGACCATACGCAGATCAAGTTTATATCAAATTTATCAAAACACTTTTAATACAGGGTTCTGACAAGTCGTGTGCGCTCGCTTGATACGCTTTTTGATTATTGCTTTCCCGCTCTTTGGATATCTTCGATTTGCTGTGGAGATATATAAATTTATCTCAGCATAACATTTGTATATATTTTTAATTGTTTCTCCAGCTATTTTTCCCCTTTTTCTCTCTTTGTCTCACTTTCTCTCCGCATCTTTCACTCTTTCTCTGACTTTGATTTCCATTTATAATATTTTTTTCTGTGTTTAATTTATTCCTTTACTTTGATTTTTTCGCTCCATCTCACACCTTGTTACTGCTCTTCGCTGTCTCTCTATCCCTTTCGCTCTTTCCGTCGCTTTCCACTTTTTCTTTAGCTCATTTCTTGTCTGTGTCATTCATTTACTTTGTCTATGATTTTCCCTCTTATTGCATTCCATATTTGTATATACTGTGTATATATATATCATAGCCAATCATTGATGGGGCGCCCCCCGCGTAGTCCCCCTTACAGCGACGCCTCTGTAGGCCATAGGTTCACTTGTTCAGTTCAGCAGGCCACATGACCATTGCCAATTTATCGTTGATTGTTAACTATTTATTAACGAATAACTTTATAAATGAGCTTCGCATACACACGCACACACACACACGCTCACACACACACACATGCATATACACACAATGGTAGTGCAATTGTCGTTGGCTGCCTTTCAATTGCATTCATAAAATGTAATTTTGTCAAAGTTGAATAACAAGCCCAACCTAACACCCAAACCAAATCTCAAATATGCTGTCCCTCCGCCCCGTTAATGCAATATACACAACAGAGGGGAAGGGGGGAGGGAATGGGACAGCAGAGGTATATCATTAGCGTATGTTACAAGCATCGGATTGATTTTAATTTGTTGTTCAATTAGCGGCATTCATTCGATTTCAATTTTGTTGCAATCAGTCAAAAATTAAGCGCGTTTCAACGTTTTTCATTTTGCATATTTTGGCCAAGTTATCTTGACACCAATATTTGGGCCACCACGTTTCGTTTCGTTCCATGGCTTTTGTGCGTTACGCAGCTAATGCTGTTTAAATGTTCCCCATCCAAATTCTAATTACATTTCATATCAATCCATTTCAATCGCTCAATTCGGCAATTACAACAATGTTTTGCCTTTCAATTAATACAAAATTATTTGTAATTGGAAAATGCATTTCCATATACGATACATTTGCAGCCGACGACTACCTTTGAAACTAGTTCAACCAGTTCAAATAGTTCCCAATGCAACTGACTACAATTTTGAAATGGAATTTCACTGAAATGTGAATGTGAATGTTGTTTTGGGCTTTGTTAATGATGAAAATTCTTTAGATTTTAATTACAGTTCCGATTTTTTTCATTTATCTAGCTGTAATACTTATGGAGTGAACCAAGTGAGCTACTTTTGAACCAGTTCACAAGCAAGATATTTTATGTAGAACGATTTATGTAAAAAAACGCTTTAAAGAAGCATTTCAAATCGCATAAGTCGAACAAGATTTAAGAGTCTGCTTTGGAACTGGAACTACACGGTTCGAGGAATGTTCGCGCTTCATTGGAACCAGTCAAGAGAATTTCTGTGGAAAATATTCAGGTAATAAACTTAACAATATGTGTTATCGTTTGAAGTGCTTGCCCTAATCGCATTTTGGCTTTTTTGGCATCTCCAGTGGATTGGTGTGTGTGTGTGTGTGCGTGTGTGTGCGTGTGTGTTGTGGGCGTCAAATAGGCGTAACCTGGCCAAAGTTGGCTTATCTTTTGAATACGCTTGCAATGAACATTCCTAGTTTCTTAGCTGTTAGCTTATCTTATTAATTTCTCGATATATCTGTAAAAAGCTTAGCAGAACTCGATTGTACTATGTCCGATATTTGCTGATCGGATAACTATAACATATGAGATATAGCAGAGATTGTGTCAAGAATCTTTTACTGTGCAAAAAATCAAGTTTATTTTGTTAGATATCTTCATGGAACTCATCAGAAGTCAGTTCAATTTAGTTTAATATAATCCAATTAATGGAATTCTTTCATTAATGGAAAAATCGATTGAAAAATTATTTTTCTCATGACACATTTAATTGTTTTGAGTCTCTCATATATTCTGAAGAAGTTTTAATAATTTTAAATCATTTACATATCTAAATATTCGCCCTGAAAAATATGATCGATATCATGAGATTTCATATGACAGCCTTTTCCTTAAATTCCCAATTGAAGAGTATTCACTATTAACGAATTCATTTTTCTTAGATATTTTTTATAGAATAAATTTTCAAAGGAAAGTATGCTCTATCAAATTGAAAAGTATTCACTATTCGGCAATGCAAATATAACTATATTTTTTTTAAAAGCTTATATTTGTTTATATTTCTTAGATGTTTATATTTATAATAATATTAATAATAATAATACTATTTTAATAAATTGATTTTCTTAGTTTTTATTTTAAAATGAATTTTCATGTGAAAGAATTTTCTGACAAATTTTAGAGTAATCTTTCTTCGGCATGACAAAAATGATAATTTTCCATTAAAGTTTTGTATATGTTTAATTTCATAAATATTCATTACAGAAATTGCTTCAAGTTGACAGCCTTCAGCTTGAAATTTAAATTGCAGAGCATTCACTATTCGTCAGGACAAACTCAACTTTTTTTCTTCATAATTTCTTATTATAAAATAATAATTTATAAGAGAAAGGGCTTTCATTTAACACCTTTTATCTTTTAACTTCATTTTGAAGAGTATTAACTATTCGGTCTGGCAAAGATATTTATCTTTTCTGGACTATATATTTGCTTAATTTTTATTTTAATGAATTTATTTTTCATAGATAATTCTTAAAGAATGAATTGCCATATGCATGTATTCTCTCTCAAATTGAAGAGTATTCACTATTCGGCAGGACAAACCTAACTATTTTTTCTTGAAGCTCACATATATGGACTCTATATTTGTTTAATTTCTTTGATATTTTCTCAAAAATATGCTTAGCCAGGCTCAAAATGACTAGAGCCCACCTGGTTGGGGCCGCCGAGGGTTTGTTAAGGTTCTCAGGGTGGGTCGGCGGGAGGAGGTGAAGCAGCGAGGCGGAGAGGCAGAGCACGGCTGCTGCAAACAAGTGCTAGCAAATGTGCCGTGAAGAAACCATTTAGGATTAGTTTAATATGATACACACACAATGTAAGAAGCAGAAGGAGGGGGAGGATGATGATGATAAGGGGAAGTCGAAGAGCCTGCGGGAAGGGAAGCGGATAACGCCGCTGGAATAGGCAAACAGTGCTTAAAAATGGCAAAGCAGCAACAAAATGTTGACTACTTAGACACACACAGCACACACACACAGCACACACACACACACAACACACACATACAACACACACACATGCTCAGCAGGACAATACTATTAGCAAGCAAAGGGACCAACAAAAAAAGAAAGTAAGAAAGAAAGAAAGAAACAGCTAAGAAATGAAAAGAAAAGAAATGTTTAGCCGGCATAAGGACACGGACAAGCAAAATATTGGTTAGCCCAAGTTACAGAGAACCTGGAGAAGGAGGAAGCTGGCACGGAGACGCAGGGGGAAGAGAGCGAAAGGAGCAGCGCACAAAAAAAGAAAAGAAATAAAAAAAAAAAAAAATGACAAATTTGCAAATGTTAAGACGAAAAGAAAACATCAACATAAGTTATAGGCTTAGTGCGTAATCGTTTTTCGTAAAACGATGGCAGCCAAAACACAGCACAAGCTTCAAGAACAGCAGCAACAAAGCAGCAGGCAGGGGGCAGCTGAGGGGGGAGGGGGATGAAGAGAAAGCAGCCAAAATGTTCTTTGCGGTTAAGCTGCTATCAGAGGCAAGTGCCAGCAGCAGTAACAGCTACAGCAGCAGCAGCAGCAGCACTGGCAAAAGGCATTGTTGCAACATGCTGTGGCAACTGTAAAGGCTCACCGAACAAATTGAGTCGTCACTAGGGATGGGAGCGTCTCACGACACGACTCAAAAGGCAAGAAGTGACGAAAGCTGCTCTCTGCGTTTATTAATAATGTTAAGCATATGTTACTTGACACGCGTTACCCTATCTATCGCTTTGTATCAACATTCGGCCAGAACTTGTTATCGGAAATACGTAACACGAGCTCATCTCTAATAAAGACTTCAAAATAGAGCAGCTTAGCAAGCTTAGGCGCATCTCAGGGTCTAAATTGCATTCTTATGGCATCAAAACTATAAGAAAATGCTTTATAAACGTTTACTATCGATAGTCAGCAGTTATCGGTAAGCAAGACAACGCTTTTTATAAATAAACTATGCCTGACTTGGAGTACATTTCAAAAGCCGTCTTTGTGTTGAAGTGTTGAAGTTGGCTATTAACGATAACGATTGCAGTTATCGATAAGAGATTTAATAGTTAGTAACGACAACTGAAGTTGAATGATGCACATACTCTTGTGTAAGCTAAAGCTCTTTTAAAAAATGTATTGAAATGTAAACAAATTCTTGTATTGATAGTATCGATAGTTATCGATAAATAACTCAACATATGGTTGCAATTTGCAAGAATTAAATGTATGAAATTCAAGTATTGAATAAATAAATTGATATAAAAAACGATTTGAAGTGATTTAAGTGATTTGATTTAAGCATTATCGATGGTTCAGAGTTATCGATTAGCATTTGTGTGCTGTTTATCGATAAAAGTGCTTCATTTATGGACTATTGTGATTGCTGAAATATATCGGAAAGAACTATGTGAAAATTATGCATAATTTCGTAATATCGATAGACAACTGCAATCGATAAATAGTGAGCATAATTCTGTCAATAGTTTTACAGTAATTTCTACACAAATTCTACAACAAATCAACATATTAGTTTGTTCTAACGATATTTATGTTATTATCGATAAGTTATATAGCAGTTGCTATCGATAAACACCAACGCTTTATGGCTTATTTTAAGTATACATAGAATGTTTTATTGATAGAGACATAGGAAGTCCCTTAGGTCGCCCGCACTGAGCATATTAAGAATGCAACAACAGTGGCAGCATCAGCTGACCATGAGGCATGCCCCGCCCCCTGGTGCCTAACCCAGCCCCAGCCACTGGCCCTGCCTCTTGACCGACAGCCGTCTGGCCCTATAATCCGGTGCTGCCCCCGCAACTTTATCGCTGTTCAAATTAAAATTCATAAAAGCAAAATGTGGAATTATTGTGATAAAATAAACACAAGAAAAGAAGCCGCAACTACGTGAATAAAAGAAAGCGAAGCAGTTCGATGTAAAGATGTAGAGAGGGGAAGGGTGCAGATACCAGAAAAGAAGAAAGAAAGAATGAAAAAAAAAAGAACGTGACATTGGCCTGGCCACTATGACAAGGAGAAGGAGCAGGAGCAGGAGACTGGGAGCGAGGCTGATGATGTGGATAAAATAAACATGGGACATTGGTTTTGCTTGGGCGAGGTGTGTGCGAGCGAACGAGAGAGAAAGAGAGTGGGAGAGGAAGGGAAGCGGAGACAAGACAGACGAAAGCGTGTTTAAACATTAAAAGGACCATTAGATACGCCTTAAAGTATGCTTCAAGTAGATTATCTTCCATCAGTTTTGTTTGCTTACTTGGAATTGTTTCGCTTCATTTTTCTCGTTTGCAAACACACACACACACACACACCCACACATCTCTATTTGACTATGGTGCGCTTTGTGTGTGCGTGTCCTTTCCAAAGAGCTCAAGTCTTTGGCTTGCTTTTGGCTTTACTTTACTTTACTGTTAGGCGTCATTTGGCAAGAGCGCGACAGATAGAGAGAGAGACAGAGAGAGCGAGAGAGCGCTGGCCAGTATTCAGAATGGGAACGAGAACGAGCACCAAGTCCAAGTCGGCGTTATTATAAATTGTGCGCGTGTCCTTGTAAAATAACATCAAGTGAACCTAAAGGGCAGTAATATAACCCCACCACCGACCGCACCATGCCACAAGCTCTGTCCCTGCGCTGCTTTTTAAATTACTAAGCGTTCGCGCTATGTGGCGCTTATGGCCCTGGCCTCGCTCTTGGACCCAGCTTTGAGTGATGAGCGTTAGTGGAGCAGGTCCTACGAACAAAACAGGAGCTAGCTGAGGCAAATGGAGGTCGGGTACGGTAAGGTGTGGGGTGTGGGGTGTGGGTGTGGGGTGTAGCTGTGGAGTTGCAAAAAAATTGAAATTGCCTAAATAAACAAAATGATGACACCAAATTAATGAAGAGGAGAAATTATAATCAAAACGACTTCGTTTACCGAAATCGGTTGAGTTTTGACAAAGTTATGTAAATTCCAAAATTTCAAATCATGTAAAGGGGGGGGGGGGGGTACGCTAATAATAGATAATTTTCAAAAAAATTTAAATTGCAGAAATAAACAAAATGAAGACACCAAATCAATTAAGAGGAGAAATTATAATCAAAACGACTTCGTTTATCGAAATCGGTTGAGTTTTGACAAAGTTATGCGAATTCCAAATTTAAAAAAATGAAAAGGGGGGGTACGCTACAAATTGACTATTTTCAAAAAAATTTAAATTGCAGAAATAAACAAAATGAAGACACCAAATCAATTAAGAGGAGAAATTATAATCAAAACGACTTCGTTTATCGAAATCGGTTGAGTTTTGACAGAGCTATGCGAATTCCAAATTTAAAAAAATGAAAGCGGGGGGGGGGGGGGGTACGCTACAAATTGACTATTTTCAAAAAATTTAAATTGCAGAAATAAACAAAATGAAGACACCAAATCAATTAAGAGGAGAAATTATAATCAAAACGACTTCGTTTATCGAAATCGGTTGAGTTTTGACAAAGTTATGCGAATTCCAAATTTAAAAAATGAAAAGGGGGGGGGGGGGGGGTACGCTACAAATTGACTATTTTCAAAAAAATTTAAATTGCCTTAACAAACAAAATGAAGACACCAAATCAATTAAGAGGAGAAATTATAATCAAAACGACTTCGTTTATCGAAATCGGTTGAGTTTTGACAAAGTTATGCGAATTCCAAATTTAAAAAAATGAAAAAGGGGGTACGCTACAAATTGACTATTTTCAAAAAAATGTAAATTGCCTAAATAAACAAAATGAAGACACCAAATCAATTAAGAGGAGAAATTATAATCAAAACGACTTCGTTTATCGAAATCGGTTGAGTTTTGACAGAGCTATGCGAATTCCAAATTTAAAAAAATGAAAAGGGGGTGGGGGTACGCTACAAATTGACTACTTTCAAAAAAATTTAAATTGCAGAAATAAACAAAATGAAGACACCAAATCAATTAAGAGGAGAAATTATAATCAAAACGACTTCGTTTATCGAAATCGGTTGAGTTTTGACAAAGTTATGCGAATTCCAAATTTAAAAAAATGAAAAGGGGGGGTACGCTACAAATTGACTATTTTCAAAAAATTTAAATTGCAGAAATAAACAAAATGAAGACACCAAATCAATTAAGAGGAGAAATTATAATCAAAACGACTTCGTTTATCGAAATCGGTTGAGTTTTGACGAGATATGCGAATTCCAAATTTAAAAAAATGAAAGGGGGGGGGGGGTACGCTACAAGTTGACTATTTTCAAAAAAATGTAAATTGCGAAATAAATTCCTAAATAGACAAAATGAAGACACCAAATCAATTAAGAGGAGAAATTATAATCAAAACCACTTCGTTTATCGAAATCGGTTGAGTTTTGACAAAGTTATGCGAATTCCAAATTTAAAAAAATGAAAAGGGGGGCGGGGGTACGCTACAAATTGACTATTTTCAAAAAAATTTAAATTGCCTAAATAGACAAAATGAAGACACCAAATCAATTAAGAGGAGAAATATAATCAAAACCACTTCGTTTATCGAAATCGGTTGAGTTTTGACAAAGTTATGCGAATTCCAAATTTAAAAAAATGAAAAGGGGGGGGTACGCTACAAATTGACTATTTTCAAAAAAAATTTAAATTGCCTAAATAAACAAAATGAAGACACCAAATCAATTAAGAGGAGAAATTATAATCAAAACCACTTCGTTTATCGAAATCGGTTGAGTTTTGACAAAGTTATGCGAATTCAAATTTAAACAAGTCAGGAAGCTACAGTCGGGGTACGACTGTGGGAGACTCTGAACTACAGCACGAGTTTTAGCATTTGTCATATATATATATATATATATATATACGAATTTCTAACGAAATTTGGTTATTGCTTTCTCTTGAATTCTCAACATTTTCTGACAAATATGGCAAAATTAATATTATATGTATATATAAAATAAAAGTAATTAATTTATAGTTATTAAAAAATGTATTTTGGAATTGTCAGCAGTGGGATTCGAACTCGCGCCTATGCGGCGTTTCTTGTTGTTGTTGTTTTAACTAAAGCAATTTTGGCCGCAGAGGTGCCATGGACCTGCTGATCATTCATTCCTTAATATCTTCTATGTTTATGATCCGATCGTGCTGAAATTTTCAGAAAACGTCCGAAATAGGACATCCTCCATATGTGCCAAATCTGAATTAAATCTAAAGTCGGGAGCTTCAGTAATACGTTTTTTTTGATTTGCGGGGGCGGAAGGGGGCGTGGCAAAAATCTAAAACAAACTTGATCTGCCTGCAAACTAAACACGTGTTGTCACCAAATTTGGTTACTCTAGCTCTTATAGTCTCTGAGATCTAGGTGTTCATACAGACGGACAGACGGACAGACGGACAGACGGACAGTCGGACAGACGGACAGACGGACATGGCTATATCGTCTCGGCTGTTGATGCTGATCAAGAATATATATACTTTATAGGGTCTGCCACGCCTCCTTCTGCCTGTTACGCACATTTCGCTTTCGTCAAACCTAATAGACTGTGAACTTTTAGTTCAGAGTCTAAAAAATGAAAAGGTGGGAATACGCTACAAATTGACTATTTTCAAAAAAAATTTAAATTGCCTAAATAAACAAAATGAAGACACCAAATCAATTAAGAGGAGAAATTATAATCAAAACGACTTCGTTTATCGAAATCGGTTGAGTTTTGACAAAGTTATGCGAATTCCAAATTTAAAAAAATGAAAAAGGGGGGGTACGCTATAAATTGACTATTTTCAAAAAAATTTAAATTGCCTAAATAAACAAAATGAAGACACCAAATCAATTAGAGGAGAAATTATAATCAAAACGACTTCGTTTATCGAAATCGGTTGAGTTTTGACAAAGTTATGCGAATTCCAAATTTAAAAAAATGAAAAGGGGGGGTACGCTACAAATTGACTATTTTAAAAAAAAATTTAAATTGCCTAAATAAACAAAATGAAGACACCAAATCAATTAAGAGGAGAAATTATAATCAAAACGACTTCGTTTATCGAAATCGGTTGAGTTTTGACAAAGTTATGCGAATTCCAAATTTAAAAAAATGAAAGGGGGGGGGGGGGGGGGGTACGCTACAAATTGACTATTTTCAAAAAAAATTTAAATTGCCTAAATAAACAAAATGAAGATACCAAATCAATTAAGAGGAGAAATTATAATCAAAACGACTTCGTTTATCGAAATCGGTTGAGTTTTGACAAAGTTATGCGAATTCCAAATTTAAACAAGTCAGGAAGCTACAGTCGGGGTACGACTGTGGGAGACTCTGAACTACAGCACGAGTTTTTGCATTTGTCATATATATATATATATATATACGATTTTCTAACGAAATTTGGTTATTACTTTCTCTTGAATTCTCAACATTTTCTGACAAATATGGCAAAATTAATATTATATGTATATATAAAATAAAAGTAATTAATTTATAGTTATTAAAAAATGTATTTTGGAATTGTCAGCAGTGGGATTCGAACTCGCGCCTTTGCGGCGTTTCTTGTTGTTGTTGTTCTAACTAAAGTAATTTTGGCCGCAGAGGTGCCATGAACCTGCTGATCATTCATTCCTTAATATCTTCTATGTTTATGAACTGATCGTGCTGAAATTTTCAGAAAACGTCCAAAATAGGACATCCTCCATATGTGCCAAATCTGAATTAAATCTAAAGTCGGTAGCTTCAGTAATACGTTTTTTTCGATTTGCGGGGGCGGAAGGGGGCGTGGCAAAAATCTAAAACAAACTTGATCTGCCTGCAAACAATACACGTGTTGTCACCAAATTTGGTTACTCTAGCTCTTATAGTCTCTGAGATCTAGGTGTTCATACAGACGGACAGACGGACAGACGGACAGTCGGACAGACGGACAGACGGACAGACGGACATGGCTATATCGTCTCGGCTGTTGATGCTGATCAAGAATATATATACTTTATAGGGTCTGCCACGCCTCCTTCTGCCTGTTACGCACATTTCGCCTTCGTCAAACCTAATAGACTTTGAACTTTTAGTTCAGAGTCTAAAAAATGAAAAGTTGGGGGTACGCTACAAATTGACTATTTTCAAAAAAAATTTAAATTGCCTAAATAAACAAAATGAAGACACCAAATCAATTAAGAGGAGAAATTATAATCAAAACGACTTCGTTTATCGAAATCGGTTGAGTTTTGACAAAGTTATGCGAATTCCAAATTTAAAACAAGTCAGGCAGCTACAGTCGTACAACGTCTGTGGTAGACTATGAACTAATCGGGGAAAGCAAAAAAAATAAAGCAAATATAAAACTAATTTAAAGCCAAATAAGCTTAAGCAATGTTCAACTCATTATCGTTCGTTCTTGGAAGAGAGCAGCAATAGTGAGTGAGCGCGCAAGAGCGAAAGGGAAAACAAACAACCGTTCCTTTTTTTGCGCGTTGCTGTGTATACACGTATAACTGTAACTGTACAGCGCGCGTCTGTTTTTACTGAGATGCTTAATGAAAACTATGCTGACAAATCAATTGGTGGTTAAAAACGCGTCTTGTGCATATATATTGCTTTTATAAAATTTTAAAAACATAAAAATTTTGTTTGGGATGCATCGAGATTCGAACCGCAGACCTCTCACACGCAAATCGTACGTCCTATAGCTTGAGCCACCGCCTTACATACTGCGCAGTCAGCAACGTCAATACATATACAGCACGAGTTTTTGCATTTCTCATATATATACATACATATATGTATACGAATTTCTAACGAAATTTGGTTATTGCTTTCTTTTAAATTCTTAACATTTTCTGACAAATAAGGCAAAATTAATAATATATGTATATATAAAATAAGAGTAATTAATTTATAATTATTAAAAAATGTAATTTGGAATTGTCAGCAGTGGGATTCGAACTCGCGCCTGTGCGGCAATTTTGGCCGCAGAGGCGCCATGAACATGGAGATCATTCATTCCTTAATATCTTCTATGTTTATGATCCGATCGTGCTGAAATTTTCAGAAAACGTCCCGAAAAGGACATTCTCCATATGTGCCAAATCTGAATTAAATCTAAAGTCGGTAGCTTCAGTTATACGTTTTTTTCGATTTGCGGGGGCGGAAGGGGGCGTGGCAAAAATCTAAAACAAACTTGATCTGCCTGCAAACAATACACGTGTTGTCACCAAATTTGGTTACTCTAGCTCTTATAGTCTCTGAGATCTAGGTGTTCATACAGACGGACAGACGGACAGACGGACAGACGGACAGACGGTCAGACGGACATGGCTATATCGTCTCGGCTGTTGATGCTGATCAAGAATATATATACTTTATAGGGTCTGCCACGCCTCCTTCTGCCTGTTACGCACATTTCGCCTTCGTCAAACCTAATAGACTGTGAACTTTTAGTTCATAGTCTAAAAATGAAAAGGGGGGGGTACGCTATAAATTGACTATTTTCAAAAAAATTTAAATTGCCTAAATAAACAAAATGAAGACACCAAATCAATTAAGAGGAGAAATTATAATCAAAACGACTTCGTTTATCGAAATCGGTTGAGTTTTGACAAAGTTATGCGAATTCCAAATTTAAAAAAATGAAAAGGGGGGGTACGCTATAAATTGACTATTTTCAAAAAAATTTAAATTGCCTAAATAAACAAAATGAAGACACCAAATCAATTAAGAGGAGAAATTATAATCAAAACGACTTCGTTTATCGAAATCGGTTGAGTTTTGACAAAGTTATGCGAATTCCAAATTTAAAAAAATGAAAAGGGGGGGTACGCTACAAATTGACTATTTTCAAAAAAAAAATTTAAATTGCCTAAATAAACAAAATGAAGACACCAAATCAATTAAGAGGAGAAATTATAATCAAAACGACTTCGTTTATCGAAATCGGTTGAGTTTTGACAAAGTTATGCGAATTCCAAATTTAAACAAGTCAGGCAGCTACAGTCGTACAACGTCTGTGGTAGACTATGAACTAATCGGGGAAAGCAAAAAAAATAAAGCAAATATTAAACTAATTTAAAGCCAAATAAGCTTAAGCAATGTTCAACTCATTATCGTTCGTTCTTGGAAGAGAGCAGCAATAGTGAGTGAGCGCGCAAGAGCGAAAGGGAAAACAAACAACCGCTACTTTTTTTCCGCGTTGCTGTGTATACACGTATAACTGTAACTGTACAGCGCGCGTCTGTTTTTACTGAGATGCTTATGAAAACTATGCTGACAAATCAATTGGTGGTTAAAAACGCGTCTTGTGCATATATATTGCTTTTATAAAATTTTAAAAACATAAAACTTTTGTTTGGGATGCACCGAGATTCGAACCGCAGACCTCTCACACGCAAATCGTACGTCCTACAGCTTGAGCCACCGCCTTACATACTGCGCAGTCGGCAACGTCAATACATATACAGCACGAGTTTTTGCATTTGTCATATATATACATACATATATGTATACGAATTTCTAACGAAATTTGGTTATTGCTTTCTTTTAAATTCTTAACATTTTCTGACAAATAAGGCAAAATTAATAATATATGTATATATAAAATAAAAGTAATTAATTTATAATTATTAAAAAATGTAATTTGGAATTGTCAGCAGTGGGATTCGAACTCGCCTTTGCGGCGTTTCTGGTTGTTGTTGTTCTAGCTAAAGCAATTTTGGCCGCAGAGCTGCCATGAACATGGAGATCATTCATTCCTTAATATCTTCTATGTTTATGATCCGATCGTGCTGAAATTTTCAGAAAACGTCCGGAAAAGGACATTCTCCATATGTGCCAAATCTGAATTAAATCTAAAGTCGGTAGCTTCAGTTATACGTTTTTTTCGATTTGCGGGGGCGGAAGGGGGCGTGGCAAAAATCTAAAACAAACTTGATCTGCCTGCAAACAATACACGTGTTGTCACCAAATTTGGTTACTCTAGCTCTTATAGTCTCTGAGATCTAGGTGTTCATACAGACGGACAGACGGACAGACGGACAGACGGTCAGACGGACATGGCTATATCGTCTCGGCTGTTGATGCTGATCAAGAATATATATACTTTATAGGGTCTGCCACGCCTCCTTCTGCCTGTTACGCACATTTCGCCTTCGTCAAACCTAATAGACTTTGAACTTTTAGTTCATAGTCTAAAAAATGAAAAGGGGGGGGGGGGGGGGGGGGGTACGCTACAAATTGACTATTTTCAAAAAAAAATGTAAATTGCCTAGGAAATAAACAAAATGAAGACACCAAATCAATTAAGAGGAGAAATTATAATCAAAACGACTTCGTTTATCGAAATCGGTTGAGTTTTGACAAAGTTATGCGAATTCCAAATTTAAAAAAATGAAAAGGTGGGGGTACGCTACAAATTGACTATTTTCAAAAAAAATTTAAATTGCCTAAATAAACAAAATGAAGACACCAAATCAATTAAGAGGAGAAATTATAATCAAACGACTTCGTTTATCGAAATCGGTTGAGTTTTGACAAAGTTATGCGAATTCCAAATTTAAAAAAATGAAAATGGGGGGGGGGTACGCTACAAATTGACTATTTTCAAAAAAATTTAAATTGCCTAAATAAACAAAATGAAGATACCAAATCAATTAAGAGGAGAAATTATAATCAAAACGACTTCGTTTATCGAAATCGGTTGAGTTTTGACAAAGTTATGCGAATTCCAAATTTAAAAAAATGAAAAGGGGGGTACGCTACAAATTGACTATTTTCAAAAAAAATTTAAATTGCCTAAATAAACAAAATGAAGACACCAAATCAATTAAGAGGAGAAATTATAATCAAAACGACTTCGTTTATCGAAATCGGTTGAGTTTTGACAAAGTTATGCGAAATCCAAATTTAAAAAAAATGAAAATGGGGGGGTACGCTACAAATTGACTATTTTCAAAAAAATTTAAATTGCATAAATAAACAAAATGAAGACACCAAATCAATTAAGAGGAGAAATTATAATCAAAACGACTCGTTTATCGAAATCGGTTGAGTTTTGACAAAGTTATGCGAATTCCAAATTTAAAAAAATGAAAAGGTGGGGGTACGCTACAAATTGACTATTTTCAAAAAAATTTAAATTGCCGAAATAAACAAAATGAAGACACCAAATCAATTAAGAGGAGAAATTATAATCAAACGACTTCGTTTATCGAAATCGGTTGAGTTTTGACAAAGTTATGCGAATTCCAAATTTAAAAAAATGAAAATGGGGGGTACGCTACAAATTGACTATTTTCAAAAAAAAATTAAATTGCCTAAATAAACAAAATGAAGATACCAAATCAATTAAGAGGAGAAATTATAATCAAAACGACTTCGTTTATCGAAATCGGTTGAGTTTTGACAAAGTTATGCGAATTCCAAATTTAAAAAAATGAAAAGGGGGGGGTACGCTATAAATTGACTATTTTCAAAAAAAATTTAAATTGCCTAAATAAACAAAATGAAGATACCAAATCAATTAAGAGGAGAAATTATAATCAAAACGACTTCGTTTATCGAAATCGGTTGAGTTTTGACAAAGTTATGCGAATTCCAAATTTAAACAAGTCAGGCAGCTACAGTCGTACAACGTCTGTGGTAGACTATGAACTAATCGGGGAAAGCAAAAAAAATAAAGCAAATATAAAACTAATTTAAAGCCAAATAAGCTTAAGCAATGTTCAACTCATTATCGTTCGTTCTTGGAAGAGAGCAGCAATAGTGAGTGAGCGCGCAAGAGCGAAAGGGAAAACAAACAACCGTTCCTTTTTTTGCGCGTTGCTGTGTATACACGTATAACTGTAACTGTACAGCGCGCGTCTGTTTTTACTGAGATGCTTATGAAAACTATGCTGACAAATCAATTGGTGGTTAAAAACGCGTCTTGTGCATATATATTGCTTTTATAAAATTTTAAAAACATAAAAATTTTGTTTGGGATGCATCGAGATTCGAACCGCAGACCTCTCACACGCAAATCGTACGTCCTATAGCTTGAGCCACCGCCTTACATACTGCGCAGTCGGCAACGTCAATACATATACAGCACGAGTTTTTGCATTTGTCATATATATACATACATATATGTATACGAATTTCTAACGAAATTTGGTTATTGCTTTCTTTTAAATTCTTAACATTTTCTGACAAATAAGGCAAAATTAATATTATATGTATATATAAAATAAAAGTAATTAATTTATAATTATTAAAAAATGTAATTTGGAATTGTCAGCAGTGGGATTCGAACTCGCGCCTGTGCGGCAATTTTGGCCGCAGAGGCGCCATGAACATGGAGATCATTCATTCCTTAATATCTTCTATGTTTATGATCCGATCGTGCTGAAATTTTCAGAAAACGTCCGGAAAAGGACATTCTCCATATGTGCCAAATCTGAATTAAATCTAAAGTCGGTAGCTTCAGTTATACGTTTTTTTCGATTTGCGGGGGCGGAAGGGGGCGTGGCAAAAATCTAAAACAAACTTGATCTGCCTGCAAACAATACACGTGTTGTCACCAAATTTGGTTACTCTAGCTCTTATAGTCTCTGAGATCTAGGTGTTCATACAGACGGACAGACGGACAGACGGACAGACGGTCAGACGGACATGGCTATATCGTCTCGGCTGTTGATGCTGATCAAGAATATATATACTTTATAGGGTCTGCCACGCCTCCTTCTGCCTGTTACGCACATTTCGCCTTCGTCAAACCTAATAGACTTTGAACTTTTAGTTCATAGTCTAAAAAATGAAAAGGTGGGGGTACGCTACAAATTGACTATTTTCAAAAAAAATTTAAATTGCCTAAATAAACAAAATGAAGACACCAAATCAATTAAGAGGAGAAATTATAATCAAAACGACTTCGTTTATCGAAATCGGTTGAGTTTTGACAAAGTTATGCGAATTCCAAATTTAAAAAAATGAAAAGGGGGGGGTACGCTATAAATTGACTATTTTCAAAAAAATTTAAATTGCCTAAATAAACAAAATGAAGACACCAAATCAATTAAGAGGAGAAATTATAATCAAAACGACTTCGTTTATCGAAATCGGTTGAGTTTTGACAAAGTTATGCGAATTCCAAATTTAAAAAAATGAAAAGGGGGGGGTACGCTACAAATTGACTATTTTCAAAAAAAATTTAAATTGCCTAAATAAACAAAATGAAGATACCAAATCAATTAAGAGGAGAAATTATAATCAAAACGACTTCGTTTATCGAAATCGGTTGAGTTTTGACAAAGTTATGCGAATTCCAAATTTAAAAAAATGTAAAGGGGAGGTACGCTACAAATTGACTATTTTCAAAAAAAATTTAAATTGCCTAAATAAACAAAATGAAGACACCAAATCAATTAAGAGGAGAAATTATAATCAAAACGACTTCGTTTATCGAAATCGGTTGAGTTTTGACAAAGTTATGCGAATTCCAAATTTAAAAAAATGAAAAGGGGGGGGTACGCTACAAATTGACTATTTTAAAAAAAAATTTAAATTGCCTAAATAAACAAAATGAAGATACCAAATCAATTAAGAGGAGAAATTATAATCAAAACGACTTCGTTTATCGAAATCGGTTGAGTTTTGACAAAGTTATGCGAATTCCAAATTTAAAAAAATGAAAAGGGGGGTACGCTACAAATTGACTATTTTCAAAAAAATTTAAATTGCCTAAATAAACAAAATGAAGACACCAAATCAATTAAGAGGAGAAATTATAATCAAAACGACTTCGTTTATCGAAATCGGTTGAGTTTTGACAAAGTTATGCGAATTCCAAATTTAAAAAAATGAAAAGGTGGGGGTACGCTACAAATTGACTATTTTCAAAAAAATTTAAATTGCAGAAATAAACAAAATGAAGACACCAAATCAATTAAGAGGAGAAATTATAATCAAACGACTTCGTTTATCGAAATCGGTTGAGTTTTGACAAAGTTATGCGAATTCCAAATTTAAAAAAATGAAAATGGGGGGGTACGCTACAAATTGACTATTTTCAAAAAAAAATTAAATTGCCTAAATAAACAAAATGAAGATACCAAATCAATTAAGAGGAGAAATTATAATCAAAACGACTTCGTTTATCGAAATCGGTTGAGTTTTGACAAAGTTATGCGAATTCCAAATTTAAAAAAATGAAAAGGGGGGGGGTACGCTATAAATTGACTATTTTCAAAAAAAATTTAAATTGCCTAAATAAACAAAATGAAGATACCAAATCAATTAAGAGGAGAAATTATAATCAAAACGACTTCGTTTATCGAAATCGGTTGAGTTTTGACAAAGTTATGCGAATTCCAAATTTAAAAAAATGAAAAGGTGGGGGGTACGCTACAAATTGACTATTTTCAAAAAAAATTTAAATTGCCTAAATAAACAAAATGAAGACACCAAATCAATTAAGAGGAGAAATTATAATCAAAACGACTTCGTTTATCGAAATCGGTTGAGTTTTGACAAAGTTATGCGAATTCCAAATTTAAAAAAATGAAAAGGGGGGGGGGTACGCTATAAATTGACTATTTTCAAAAAAATTTAAATTGCCTAAATAAACAAAATGAAGACACCAAATCAATTAAGAGGAGAAATTATAATCAAAACGACTTCGTTTATCGAAATCGGTTGAGTTTTGACAAAGTTATGCGAATTCCAAATTTAAAAAAATGAAAAGTGTGGGGGTACGCTACAAATTGACTATTTTCAAAAAAAATTTAAATTGCCTAAATAAACAAAATGAAGATACCAAATCAATTAAGAGGAGAAATTATAATCAAAACGACTTCGTTTATCGAAATCGGTTGAGTTTTGACAAAGTTATGCGAATTCCAAATTTAAAAAAATGAAAAGGTGGGGGTACGCTACAAATTGACTATTTTCAAAAAAAATTTAAATTGCCTAAATAAACAAAATGAAGACACCAAATCAATTAAGAGGAGAAATTATAATCAAAACGACTTCGTTTATCGAAATCGGTTGAGTTTTGACAAAGTTATGCGAATTCCAAATTTAAAAAAATGAAAAGGTGGGGGTACGCTACAAATTGACTATTTTCAAAAAAATTTAAATTGCCGAAATAAACAAAATGAAGACACCAAATCAATTAAGAGGAGAAATTATAATCAAAACGACTTCGTTTATCGAAATCGGTTGAGTTTTGACAAAGTTATGCGAATTCCAAATTTAAAAAAATGAAAATGGTGGGGGTACGCTACAAATTGACTATTTTCAAAAAAAATTTAAATTGCCTAAATAAACAAAATGAAGACACCAAATCAATTAAGAGGAGAAATTATAATCAAAACGACTTCGTTTATCGAAATCGGTTGAGTTTTGACAAAGTTATGCGAATTCCAAATTTAAAAAAATGAAAAGGGGGGGGTACGCTACAAATTGACTATTTTCAAAAAAAAATTTAAATTGCCTAAATAAACAAAATGAAGATACCAAATCAATTAAGAGGAGAAATTATAATCAAAACGACTTCGTTTATCGAAATCGGTTGAGTTTTGACAAAGTTATGCGAATTCCAAATTTAAAAAAATGAAAAGGGGGGGGTACGCTACAAATTGACTATTTTCAAAAAAAATTTAAATTGCCTAAATAAACAAAATGAAGACACCAAATCAATTAAGAGGAGAAATTATAATCAAAACGACTTCGTTTATCGAAATCGGTTGAGTTTTGACAAAGTTATGCGAATTCCAAATTTCAAAAAAATGAAAAAGAGGGTGGTACGCTACAAATTGACTATTTTCAAAAAAAATTTAAATTGCCTAAATAAACAAAATGAAGACACCAAATCAATTAAGAGGAGAAATTATAATCAAAACGACTTCGTTTATCGAAATCGGTTGAGTTTTGACAAAGTTATGCGAAATCCAAATTTAAAAAAAATGAAAATGGGGGGTACGCTACAAATTGACTATTTTCAAAAAAATTTAAATTGCAGAAATAAACAAAATGAAGACACCAAATCAATTAAGAGGAGAAATTATAATCAAACGACTTCGTTTATCGAAATCGGTTGAGTTTTGACAAAGTTATGCGAATTCCAAATTTAAAAAAATGAAAATGTGGGGGTACGCTACAAATTGACTATTTTCAAAAAAAATTTAAATTGCCTAAATAAACAAAATGAAGACACCAAATCAATTAAGAGGAGAAATTATAATCAAAACGACTTCGTTTATCGAAATCGGTTGAGTTTTGACAAAGTTATGCGAATTCCAAATTTAAAAAAATGAAAATGGAGGTACGCTACAAATTGACTATTTTCAAAAAAAATTTAAATTGCCTAAATAAACAAAATGAAGATACCAAATCAATTAAGAGGAGAAATTATAATCAAAACGACTTCGTTTATCGAAATCGGTTGAGTTTTGACAAAGTTATGCGAATTCCAAATTTAAAAAAATGAAAAGGTGGGGGTACGCTACAAATTGACTATTTTCAAAAAAAAATTTAAATTGCCTAAATAAACAAAATGAAGACACCAAATCAATTAAGAGGAGAAATTATAATCAAAACGACTTCGTTTATCGAAATCGGTTGAGTTTTGACAAAGTTATGCGAATTCCAAATTTAAAAAAATGAAAAGGGGGGGTACGCTACAAATTGACTATTTTCAAAAAAAATTTAAATTGCCTAAATAAACAAAATGAAGACACCAAATCAATTAAGAGGAGAAATTATAATCAAAACGACTTCGTTTATCGAAATCGGTTGAGTTTTGACAAAGTTATGCGAATTCCAAATTTAAAAAAATGAAAAGGTGGGGGTACGCTACAAATTGACTATTTTCAAAAAAAATTTAAATTGCCTAAATAAACAAAATGAAGACACCAAATCAATTAAGAGGAGAAATTATAATCAAAACGACTTCGTTTATCGAAATCGGTTGAGTTTTGACAAAGTTATGCGAATTCCAAATTTAAAAAAATGAAAAGGTGGGGGTACGCTACAAATTGACTATTTTCAAAAAAAATTTAAATTGCCTAAATAAACAAAATGAAGACACCAAATCAATTAAGAGGAGAAATTATAATCAAAACGACTTCGTTTATCGAAATCGGTTGAGTTTTGACAAAGTTATGCGAATTCCAAATTTAAAAAAATGAAAAGGGGGGGGTGCGTAAATGACTATTTTCAAAAAGAAGTTACGCTACAAATTGACTATTTCAAAAAAATCTTAAATTGCAGAAATAAACAAAATGAAGACACCAAATCAATTAAGAGGAGAAATTATAATCAAAACGACTTCGTTTATCGAAATCGGTTGAGTTTTGACAAAGTTATGCGAATTCCAAATTTAAAAAAATGAAAAGGGGGGGGGTACGCTACAAATTGACTATTTTCAAAAAAAATTTAAATTGCCTAAATAAACAAAATGAAGACACCAAATCAATTAAGAGGAGAAATTATAATCAAAACGACTTCGTTTATCGAAATCGGTTGAGTTTTGACAAAGTTATGCGAATTCCAAATTTAAAAAAATGAAAAGGGGGGGGGTACGCTACAAATTGACTATTTTCAAAAAAATTTAAATTGCCTAAATAAACAAAATGAAGACACCAAATCAATTAAGAGGAGAAATTATAATCAAAACGACTTCGTTTATCGAAATCGGTTGAGTTTTGACAAAGTTATGCGAATTCCAAATTTAAAAAAATGAAAAGGGGGGGGTACGCTACAAATTGACTATTTTCAAAAAAAATTTAAATTGCCTAAATAAACAAAATGAAGACACCAAATCAATTAAGAGGAGAAATTATAATCAAAACGACTTCGTTTATCGAAATCGGTTGAGTTTTGACAAAGTTATGCGAATTCCAAATTTAAAAAAATGAAAAGGGGGGGGGGGTACGCTACAAATTGACTATTTTCAAAAAAATTTAAATTGCCTAAATAAACAAAATGAAGACACCAAATCAATTAAGAGGAGAAATTATAATCAAAACGACTTCGTTTATCGAAATCGGTTGAGTTTTGACAAAGTTATGCGAATTCCAAATTTAAAAAAATGAAAAGGGGGGGGTACGCTACAAATTGACTATTTTCAAAAAAATTTAAATTGCCTAAATAAACAAAATGAAGACACCAAATCAATTAAGAGGAGAAATTATAATCAAAACGACTTCGTTTATCGAAATCGGTTGAGTTTTGACAAAGTTATGCGAATTCCAAATTTAAAAAAATGAAAAGGGGGGGGGTACGCTACAAATTGACTATTTTCAAAAAAAATTTAAATTGCCTAAATAAACAAAATGAAGACACCAAATCAATTAAGAGGAGAAATTATAATCAAAACGACTTCGTTTATCGAAATCGGTTGAGTTTTGACAAAGTTATGCGAATTCCAAATTTAAAAAAATGAAAAGTGGGGGGTACGCTACAAATTGACTATTTTCAAAAAAAATTTAAATTGCCTAAATAAACAAAATGAAGACACCAAATCAATTAAGAGGAGAAATTATAATCAAAACGACTTCGTTTATCGAAATCGGTTGAGTTTTGACAAAGTTATGCGAATTCCAAATTTAAAAAAATGAAAAGGGGGGGGGGGGTACGCTATAAATTGACTATTTTCAAAAAAAATTTAAATTGCCTAAATAAACAAAATGAAGACACCAAATCAATTAAGAGGAGAAATTATAATCAAAACGACTTCGTTTATCGAAATCGGTTGAGTTTTGACAAAGTTATGCGAATTCCAAATTTAAAAAAATGAAAATGGGGGGGTACGCTACAAATTGACTATTTTCAAAAAAATTTAAATTGCCTAAATAAACAAAATGAAGACACCAAATCAATTAAGAGGAGAAATTATAATCAAAACGACTTCGTTTATCGAAATCGGTTGAGTTTTGACAAAGTTATGCGAATTCCAAATTTAAAAAAATGAAAAGGGGGGGGGGGGGTACGCTACAAATTGACTATTTTCAAAAAAAATTTAAATTGCCTAAATAAACAAAATGAAGACACCAAATCAATTAAGAGGAGAAATTATAATCAAAACGACTTCGTTTATCGAAATCGGTTGAGTTTTGACAAAGTTATGCGAATTCCAAATTTAAAAAAATGAAAAGGGGGGGGTACGCTACAAATTGACTATTTTCAAAAAAAATTTAAATTGCCTAAATAAACAAAATGAAGACACCAAATCAATTAAGAGGAGAAATTATAATCAAAACGACTTCGTTTATCGAAATCGGTTGAGTTTTGACAAAGTTATGCGAATTCCAAATTTAAAAAAATGAAAAGGGTGGGGGGTACGCTACAAATTGACTATTTTCAAAAAAAATTTAAATTGCCTAAATAAACAAAATGAAGACACCAAATCAATTAAGAGGAGAAATTATAATCAAAACGACTTCGTTTATCGAAATCGGTTGAGTTTTGACAAAGTTATGCGAATTCCAAATTTAAAAAAATGAAAAGGTGTGGGGGGTACGCTACAAATTGACTATTTTCAAAAAAAATTTAAATTGCCTAAATAAACAAAATGAAGATACCAAATCAATTAAGAGGAGAAATTATAATCAAAACGACTTCGTTTATCGAAATCGGTTGAGTTTTGACAAAGTTATGCGAATTCCAAATTTAAAAAAATGAAAAGGGGGGGGGGGTACGCTATAAATTGACTATTTTCAAAAAAAATTTAAATTGCCTAAATAAACAAAATGAAGACACCAAATCAATTAAGAGGAGAAATTATAATCAAAACGACTTCGTTTATCGAAATCGGTTGAGTTTTGACAAAGTTATGCGAATTCCAAATTTAAAAAAATGAAAAGGGGGGGGTACGCTACAAATTGACTATTTTCAAAAAAAATTTAAATTGCCTAAATAAACAAAATGAAGACACCAAATCAATTAAGAGGAGAAATTATAATCAAAACGACTTCGTTTATCGAAATCGGTTGAGTTTTGACAAAGTTATGCGAATTCCAAATTTAAAAAAATGAAAAGGGGGGGGTACGCTACAAATTGACTATTTTCAAAAAAAATTTAAATTGCCTAAATAAACAAAATGAAGACACCAAATCAATTAAGAGGAGAAATTATAATCAAAACGACTTCGTTTATCGAAATCGGTTGAGTTTTGACAAAGTTATGCGAATTCCAAATTTAAAAAAATGAAAAGGTGGGGGGTACGCTACAAATTGACTATTTTCAAAAAAAAATTTAAATTGCCTAAATAAACAAAATGAAGACACCAAATCAATTAAGAGGAGAAATTATAATCAAAACGACTTCGTTTATCGAAATCGGTTGAGTTTTGACAAAGTTATGCGAATTCCAAATTTAAAAAAATGAAAAGGGGGGGGTACGCTACAAATTGACTATTTTCAAAAAAAATTTAAATTGCCTAAATAAACAAAATGAAGACACCAAATCAATTAAGAGGAGAAATTATAATCAAAACGACTTCGTTTATCGAAATCGGTTGAGTTTTGACAAAGTTATGCGAATTCCAAATTTAAAAAAATGAAAAGGGGGGGGTACGCTACAAATTGACTATTTTCAAAAAAATTTAAATTGCCGAAATAAACAAAATGAAGACACCAAATCAATTAAGAGGAGAAATTATAATCAAAACGACTTCGTTTATCGAAATCGGTTGAGTTTTGACAAAGTTATGCGAATTCCAAATTTAAAAAAATGAAAAGGTGGGGGTACGCTACAAATTGACTATTTTCAAAAAAATTTAAATTGCCTAAATAAACAAAATGAAGACACCAAATCAATTAAGAGGAGAAATTATAATCAAAACGACTTCGTTTATCGAAATCGGTTGAGTTTTGACAAAGTTATGCGAATTCCAAATTTAAAAAAATGAAAAGGTGGGGGGGTACGCTACAAATTGACTATTTTCAAAAAAAATTTAAATTGCCTAAATAAACAAAATGAAGACACCAAATCAATTAAGAGGAGAAATTATAATCAAAACGACTTCGTTTATCGAAATCGGTTGAGTTTTGACAAAGTTATGCGAATTCCAAATTTAAAAAAATGAAAAGGGGGGGGGGGGTACGCTACAAATTGACTATTTTCAAAAAAATTTAAATTGCCTAAATAAACAAAATGAAGACACCAAATCAATTAAGAGGAGAAATTATAATCAAAACGACTTCGTTTATCGAAATCGGTTGAGTTTTGACAAAGTTATGCGAATTCCAAATTTAAAAAAATGAAAAGGGTGGGGGTACGCTACAAATTGACTATTTTCAAAAAAAATTTAAATTGCCTAAATAAACAAAATGAAGACACCAAATCAATTAAGAGGAGAAATTATAATCAAAACGACTTCGTTTATCGAAATCGGTTGAGTTTTGACAAAGTTATGCGAATTCCAAATTTAAAAAAATGAAAAGGGGGGGGGGGGTACGCTACAAATTGACTATTTTCAAAAAAAATTTAAATTGCCTAAATAAACAAAATGAAGACACCAAATCAATTAAGAGGAGAAATTATAATCAAAACGACTTCGTTTATCGAAATCGGTTGAGTTTTGACAAAGTTATGCGAATTCCAAATTTAAAAAAATGAAAGAGGGGGGGGTACGCTACAAATTGACTATTTTCAAAAAAAATTTAAATTGCCTAAATAAACAAAATGAAGACACCAAATCAATTAAGAGGAGAAATTATAATCAAAACGACTTCGTTTATCGAAATCGGTTGAGTTTTGACAAAGTTATGCGAATTCCAAATTTAAAAAAATGAAAAGGGGTGGGGGTACGCTACAAATTGACTATTTTCAAAAAAATTTAAATTGCCTAAATAAACAAAATGAAGACACCAAATCAATTAAGAGGAGAAATTATAATCAAAACGACTTCGTTTATCGAAATCGGTTGAGTTTTGACAAAGTTATGCGAATTCCAAATTTAAAAAAATGAAAAGGTGGGGGTACGCTACAAATTGACTATTTTCAAAAAAAAATTTAAATTGCCTAAATAAACAAAATGAAGACACCAAATCAATTAAGAGGAGAAATTATAATCAAAACGACTTCGTTTATCGAAATCGGTTGAGTTTTGACAAAGTTATGCGAATTCCAAAATTTAAAAAAATGAAAAGGGGGGGGGGGGGGGGTACGCTACAAATTGACTATTTTCAAAAAAAATTTAAATTGCCTAAATAAACAAAATGAAGACACCAAATCAATTAAGAGGAGAAATTATAATCAAAACGACTTCGTTTATCGAAATCGGTTGAGTTTTGACAAAGTTATGCGAATTCCAAATTAAAAAAAATGAAAAGTGGGTGGGGGGGTACGCTACAAATTGACTATTTTCAAAAAAAAATTTAAATTGCCTAAATAAACAAAATGAAGACACCAAATCAATTAAGAGGAGAAATTATAATCAAAACGACTTCGTTTATCGAAATCGGTTGAGTTTTGACAAAGTTATGCGAATTCCAAATTTAAAAAAATGAAAAGGGGGGGGGGGGGGGGTACGCTATAAATTGACTATTTTCAAAAAAATTTAAATTGCCTAAATAAACAAAATGAAGACACCAAATCAATTAAGAGGAGAAATTATAATCAAAACGACTTCGTTTATCGAAATCGGTTGAGTTTTGACAAAGTTATGCGAATTCCAAATTTAAAAAAATGAAAAGGGGGGGGGGGTACGCTACAAATTGACTATTTTCAAAAAAAATTTAAATTGCCTAAATAAACAAAATGAAGACACCAAATCAATTAAGAGGAGAAATTATAATCAAAACGACTTCGTTTATCGAAATCGGTTGAGTTTTGACAAAGTTATGCGAATTCCAAATTTAAAAAAAATGAAAAGTGGGGGGGTACGCTACAAATTGACTATTTTCAAAAAAAATTTAAATTGCCTAAATAAACAAAATGAAGATACCAAATCAATTAAGAGGAGAAATTATAATCAAAACGACTTCGTTTATCGAAATCGGTTGAGTTTTGACAAAGTTATGCGAAATCCAAATTTTAAAAAAATGAAAATGGGGGTACGCTACAAATTGACTATTTTCAAAACAAATTTAAATTGCAGAAATAAACAAAATGAAGACACCAAATCAATTAAGAGGAGAAATTATAATCAAACGACTTCGTTTATCGAAATCGGTTGAGTTTTGACAAAGTTATGCGAATTCCAAATTTAAAAAAATGAAAAGGTGGGGGTACGCTACAAATTGACTATTTTCAAAAAAAATTTAAATTGCCGAAATAAACAAAATGAAGACACCAAATCAATTAAGAGGAGAAATTATAATCAAACGACTTCGTTTATCGAAATCGGTTGAGTTTTGACAAAGTTATGCGAATTCCAAATTTAAAAAAATGAAAATGGGGGGGTACGCTACAAATTGACTATTTTCAAAAAAAATTTTAAATTGCCTAAATAAACAAAATGAAGACACCAAATCAATTAGAGGAGAAATTATAATCAAAACGCACTTCCGTTTATCAGAAATCGGTTGAGTTTTGACAAAGTTATGCAGAATTCCAAATTTAAAAAAATGAAAAGGGGGGGGTACGCTACAAATTGACTATTTTCAAAAAAATTTAAATTGCCTAAATAAACAAAATGAAGACACCAAATCAATTAAGAGGAGAAATTATAATCAAAACGACTTCGTTTATCGAAATCGGTTGAGTTTTGACAAAGTTATGCGAATTCCAAATTTAAAAAAATGAAAAGGTGGGTATACGCTACAAAATTGACTATTTTCAAAAAAAATTTAAGTTGCCTAAATAAACAAAATGAAGACACCAAATCAATTAAGAGGAGAAATTATAATCCAAAACGACTTCGTTTATCGAAATCGGTTGAGCTTTGACAAAGTTATGCGAATTCCAAATTTAAAAAAATGAAAAGGTGGGGGGTACGCTACAAATTGACTATTTTCAAAAAAATTTAAATTGCCTAAATAAACAAAATGAAGACACCAAATCAATTAAGAGGAGAAATTATAATCAAAACGACTTCGTTTATCGAAATCGGTTGAGTTTTGACAAAGTTATGCGAATTCCAAATTTAAAAAAATGAAAAGGGGGGTACGCTACAAATTGACTATTTTCAAAAAAAAATTTAAATTGCCTAAATAAACAAAATGAAGATACCAAATCAATTAAGAGGAGAAATTATAATCAAAACGACTTCGTTTATCGAAATCGGTTGAGTTTTGACAAAGTTATGCGAATTCCAAATTTAAAAAAATGAAAAGGGGGGGGGTACGCTACAAATTGACTATTTTCAAAAAAAATTTAAATTGCCTAAATAAACAAAATGAAGACACCAAATCAATTAAGAGGAGAAATTATAATCAAAACGACTTCGTTTATCGAAATCGGTTGAGTTTTGACAAAGTTATGCGAATTCCAAATTTAAAAAAATGAAAAGGGTGGGGGGGGTACGCTACAAATTGACTATTTTCAAAAAAAATTTAAATTGCCTAAATAAACAAAATGAAGACACCAAATCAATTAAGAGGAGAAATTATAATCAAAACGACTTCGTTTATCGAAATCGGTTGAGTTTTGACAAAGTTATGCGAATTCCAAATTTAAAAAAATGAAAGGGGGGGGGGGGGGGGGTACGCTACAAATTGACTATTTTCAAAAAAAATTTAAATTGCCTAAATAAACAAAATGAAGACACCAAATCAATTAAGAGGAGAAATTATAATCAAAACGACTTCGTTTATCGAAATCGGTTGAGTTTTGACAAAGTTATGCGAATTCCAAATTAAAAAAAATGAAAAGTTGGGGGTACGCTACAAATTGACTATTTTCAAAAAAAAATTTAAATTGCCTAAATAAACAAAATGAAGATACCAAATCAATTAAGAGGAGAAATTATAATCAAAACGACTTCGTTTATCGAAATCGGTTGAGTTTTGACAAAGTTATGCGAATTCCAAATTTAAAAAAATGAAAAGGGGGGGGGGGGGTACGCTATAAATTGACTATTTTCAAAGAAAATTTAAATTGCCTATAATAAACAAAATGAAGACACCAAATCAATTAAGAGGAGAAATTATAATCAAAACGACTTCGTTTATCGAAATCGGTTGAGTTTTGACAAAGTTATGCGAAATCCAAATTTAAAAAAAATGAAAATGGGGGTACGCTACAAATTGACTATTTTCAAAAAAATTTAAATTGCAGAAATAAACAAAATGAAGACACCAAATCAATTAAGAGGAGAATTATAATCAAACGACTTCGCCGACCGAAATCGTGTTTGAGCTCTCGACAAAGTTATGCGAATTCCAAATTTAAAAAAAATGAAAATGGGGGGGTACGCTACAAATTGACTATTTTCAAAAAAAAATTAAATTGCCTAAATAAACAAAATGAAGATACCAAATCAATTAAGAGGAGAAATTATAATCAAAACGACTTCGTTTATCGAAATCGGTTGAGTTTTGACAAAGTTATGCGAATTCCAAATTTAAAAAAATGAAAATGGGGGGGTACGCTACAAATTGACTATTTTCAAAAAAAAAATTAAATTGCCTGAATGAACAAAATGAAGATACCAAATCAATTAAGAGGAGAAATTATAATCAAAACGACTTCGCTTATCAAAATCGGTTGAGTTTTGACAAAGTTATGCGAATTCCAAATTTAAAAAAATGAAAAGGGGGGGGGGGGGGGGGGTACGCCACAAATTGATCTCATTTTCAAAAAAAATTTAAATTGCCTAAATAAACAAAATGAAGACACCAAATCAATTAAGAGGAGAAATTATAATCAAAACGACTTCGTTTATCGAAATCGGTTGAGTTTTGACAAAGTTATGCGAATTACAAATTAAAAAAAATGAAAAGTTGGGGGTACGCTACAAATTGACTATTTTCAAAAAAAAATTAAATTGCCTAAATAAACAAAATGAAGATACCAAATCAATTAAGAGGAGAAATTATAATCAAAACGACTTCGCTTATCGAAATCGGTTGAGTTTGAACAAAAGTTATGCGAATTCCAAATTTAAAAAAAAATGAAAAGGAGGGGGTACGCCATAAATTCGACTATTTTCAAAAAAATTTTAATTGCCTAAATAAACAAAATGAAGACACCAAATCAATTAAGAGGAGAAATTATAATCAAAACGACTTCGCTTTTATCGAAATCGGTTTGAGTTTTGACAAAGTTATGCAGAAATCCAAATTTAAAAAAAATGAAAATGGGGGGGTACGCTACAAATTGACTATTTTCAAAAAAATTTAAATTGCAGAAATAAACAAAATGAAGACACCAAATCAATTAAGAGGAGAAATTATAATCAAACGACTTCGTTTATCGAAATCGGTTGAGTTTTGACCAAGTTATGCGAATTCCAAATTTAAAAAAATGAAAAGGGGGGGGGTACGCTACAAATTGACTATTTTCAAAAAAAAATTAAATTGCCTAAATAAACAAAATGAAGATACCAAATCAATTAAGAGGAGAAATTATAATCAAAACGACTTCGATTTATCGAAATCGGTTGAGTTTTGACAAAGTTATGCGAATTCCAAATTTAAAAAAATGAAAAGGTGGGAGTACGCTACAAATTGACTATTTTCAAAAAAAATTTAAATTGCCTAAATAAACAAAATGAAGACACCAAATCAATTAAGAGGAGAAATTATAATCAAAACGACTTCGTTTATCGAAATCGGTTGAGTTTTTGACAAAGTTATGCGAATTCCAAATTAAAAAAAATGAAAAGTTGGGGGTACGCTACAAATTGACTATTTTCAAAAAAAATTTAAATTGCCTAAATAAACAAAATGAGGATACCAAATCAATTAAGAGGAGAAATTATAATCAAAACGACTTCGTTTATCGAAATCGGCTGAGTTTTTGACAAAGTTATGCGAATTCCAAATTTAAAAAATGAAAAGGAGGGGGTACGCTATAAATTGACTATTTTCAAAAAAAATTTTAATTGCCTAAATAAACAAATGAGACACCAAATCAATTAAGAGGAGAAATTATAATCAAAACGACTTCGTTTATCGAAATCGGTTGAGTTTTGACAAAGTTATGCGAAATCCAAATTTAAAAAAAATGAAAATGGGGGGTACGCTACAAATTGACTATTTTCAAAAAAATTTAAATTGCCGAAATAAACAAAATGAAGACACCAAATCAATTAAGAGGAGAAATTATAATCAAACGACTTCGTTTATCGAAAATCGGTTGAGTTTTGACAAAGTTATGCGAATTCCAAATTTAAAAAATGAAAAGGTAGGAATGCGTTACAAATTGACTATTTTCAAAAAAATTTAAATTGCAGAAATAAACAAAATGAAGACACCAAATCAATTAAGAGGAGAAATTATAATCAAACGACTTCGTTTATCGAAATCGGTTGAGTTTTGACAAAGTTATGCGAATTCCAAATTTAAAAAAAATGAAAATGGGGGAGTACGCTACAAATTGACTATTTTCAAAAAGAATTAAATTGCCTAAATAAACAAAATGAAGATACCAAATCAATTAAGAGGAGAAATTATAATCAAAACGACTTCGTTTATCGAAATCGGTTGAGTTTTGACAAAGTTATGCGAATTCAAATTTAAAAAAATGAAAAGGGGGGGTACGCTATAAATTGACTATTTTCAAAAAAAATTTAAATTGCCTAAATAAACAAAATGAAGATACCAAATCAATTAAGAGGAAAATTATAATCAAAACGACTTCGTTTATCGAAATCGGTTGAGTTTTGACAAAGTTATGCGAATTCCAAATTTAAAAAAATGAAAAGGTGGGGGTACGCTACAAATTGACTATTTTCAAAAAAAATTTAAATTGCCTAAATAAACAAAATGAAGACACCAAATCAATTAAGAGGAGAAATTATAATCAAAACGACTTCGTTTATCGAAATCGGTTGAGTTTTGACAAAGTTATGCGAATTCCAAATTTAAAAAAATGAAAAGGGGGGGGGGTACGCTATAAATTGACTATTTTCAAAAAAAATTTAAATTGCCTAAATAAACAAAATGAAGACACCAAATCAATTAAGAGGAGAAATTATAATCAAAACGACTTCGTTTATCGAAATCGGTTGAGTTTTTGACAAAGTTATGCGAATTCCAAATTTAAAAAAATGAAAAGGTGGGGGTACGCTACAAATTGACTATTTTCAAAAAAATTTAAATTGCAGAAATAAACAAAATGAAGACACCAAATCAATTAAGAGGAGAAATTATAATCAAACGACTTCGTTTATCGAAATCGGTTGAGTTTTGACAAAGTTATGCGAATTCAAAATTAAAAAAAAATGAAAAGGTGGGGGGACGCTACAAATTGACTATTTTCAAAAAAAATTAAATTGCCTAAATAAACAAAATGAAGACACCAAATCAATTAAGAGGAGAAATTATAATCAAAACGACTTCGTTTATCGAAATCGGTTGAGTTTTGACAAAGTTATGCGAATTCCAAATTAAAAAAAATGAAAAGGTGGGGGTACGCTACAAATTGACTATTTTCAAAAAAAATTTTAATTGCCTAAATAAACAAAATGAAGACACCAAATCAATTAAGAGGAGAAATTATAATCAAAACGACTTCGTTTATCGAAATCGGTTGAGTTTTGACAAAGTTATGCGAAATCCAAATTTAAAAAAATGAAAATGGGGGGGTACGCTACAAATTGACTATTTTCAAAAAAATTTAAATTGCAGAAATAAACAAAATGAAGACACCAAATCAATTAAGAGGAGAAATTATAATCAAACGACTTCGTTTATCGAAATCGGTTGAGTTTTGACAAAGTTATGCGAATTCCAAATTTAAAAAAAAATGAAAAGGTGGGGGTACGCTTATAAATTGACTATTTTCAAAAAAATTTAAATTGCAGAAATAAACAAAATGAAGACACCAAATCAATTAAGAGGAGAAATTATAATCAAACGACTTCGTTTATCGAAATCGGTTGAGTTTTGACAAAGTTATGCGAATTCCAAATTTAAAAAAATGAAAATGGGGGGTACGCTACAAATTGACTATTTTCAAAAAAAAATTAAATTGCCTAAATAAACAAAATGAAGATACCAAATCAATTAAGAGGAGAAATTATAATCAAAACGACTTCGTTTATCGAAATCGGTTGAGTTTTGACAAAGTTATGCGAATTCCAAATGTAAAAAAATGGATGGGGGGGGGGGGGTACGCTACAAATTGACTAATTTTCAAAAAAAATTTAAATTGCCTAAATAAGCAAAATGAAGACACCAAATCAATTAAGAGGAGAAATTATAATCAAAACGACTTCGTTTTATCGAAATCGGTTGAGTTTTTGACAAAGTTATGCGAATTCCAAATGTAAAAAATGAAATGGATGGGGGGGGGGGGGGGTACGCTCACAAATTGACTATTTTCAAAAAAATTTAAATTGCCTAAATAAACAAAATGAAGACACCAAATCAATTAAGAGGAGAAATTATAATCAAAACGACTTCGTTTATCGAAATCGGTTGAGCTTTGACAAAGTTATGCGAATTCCAAATTTAAAAAAATGAAAAAGGGGGGGGTACGCTATAAATTGACTATTTTCAAAAAAATTTAAATTGCCTAAATAAACAAAATGAAGACACCAAATCAATTAAGAGGAGAAATTATAATCAAAACGACTTCGTTTATCGAAATCGGTTGAGTTTTGACAAAGTTATGCGAATTCCAAATTTAAAAAAATGAAAAGGTGGGGGTACGCTACAAATTGACTATTTTCAAAAAAATTTAAATTGCCTAAATAAACAAAATGAAGACACCAAATCAATTAAGAGGAGAAATTATAATCAAAACGACTTCGTTTATCGAAATCGGTTGAGTTTTGACAAAGTTATGCGAATTCCAAATTTAAAAAAATGAAAAGGTGGGTATACGCTACAAATTGACTATTTTCAAAAAAAATTTAAATTGCCTAAATAAACAAAATGAAGACACCAAATCAATTAAGAGGAGAAATTATAATCAAAACGACTTCGTTTATCGAAATCGGTTGAGCTTTGACAAAGTTATGCGAATTCCAAATTTAAAAAAATGAAAAAGGGGGGGTACGCTATAAATTGACTATTTTCAAAAAAATTTAAATTGCCTAAATAAACAAAATGAAGACACCAAATCAATTAAGAGGAGAAATTATAATCAAAACGACTTCGTTTATCGAAATCGGTTGAGTTTTGACAAAGTTATGCGAATTCCAAATTTAAAAAAATGAAAAGGGGGGTACGCTACAAATTGACTATTTTCAAAAAAAATTTAAATTGCCTAAATAAACAAAATGAAGATACCAAATCAATTAAGAGGAGAAATTATAATCAAAACGACTTCGTTTATCGAAATCGGTTGAGTTTTGACAAAGTTATGCGAATTCCAAATTTAAAAAAATGAAAAGGTGGGGGTACGCTACAAATTGACTATTTTCAAAAAAAATTTAAATTGCCTAAATAAACAAAATGAAGACACCAAATCAATTAAGAGGAGAAATTATAATCAAAACGACTTCGTTTATCGAAATCGGTTGAGTTTTGACAAAGTTATGCGAATTCCAAATTTAAAAAAATGAAAAGGTGGGGGTACGCTACAAATTGACTATTTTCAAAAAAAATTTAAATTGCCTAAATAAACAAAATGAAGACACCAAATCAATTAAGAGGAGAAATTATAATCAAAACGACTTCGTTTATCGAAATCGGTTGAGTTTTGACAAAGTTATGCGAATTCCAAATTTAAAAAAATGAAAAGTTGGGGGTACGCTACAAATTGACTATTTTCAAAAAAAAATTAAATTGCCTAAATAAACAAAATGAAGATACCAAATCAATTAAGAGGAGAAATTATAATCAAAACGACTTCGTTTATCGAAATCGGTTGAGTTTTGACAAAGTTATGCGAATTCCAAATTTAAAAAAATGAAAAGGTGGGGGTACGCTACAAATTGACTATTTTCAAAAAAAATTTAAATTGCCTAAATAAACAAAATGAAGACACCAAATCAATTAAGAGGAGAAATTATAATCAAAACGACTTCGTTTATCGAAATCGGTTGAGTTTTGACAAAGTTATGCGAATTCCAAATTTAAAAAAATGAAAAGGTGGGGGTACGCTACAAATTGACTATTTTCAAAAAAAATTTAAATTGCCTAAATAAACAAAATGAAGACACCAAATCAATTAAGAGGAGAAATTATAATCAAAACGACTTCGTTTATCGAAATCGGTTGAGTTTTGACAAAGTTATGCGAATTCCAAATTTAAAAAATGAAAAGGTGGGGGTGCGCTACAAATTGACTATTTTCAAAAAAAATTTAAATTGCCTAAATAAACAAAATGAAGACACCAAATCAATTAAGAGGAGAAATTATAATCAAAACGACTTCGTTTATCGAAATCGGTTGAGTTTTGACAAAGTTATGCGAATTCCAAATTTAAACAAGTCAGGAAGCTACAGTCGGGGTACGACTGTGGGAGACTCTGAACTACAGCACGAGTTTTTGCATTTGTCATATATATATATATATACGAATTTCTAACGAAATTTGGTTATTGCTTTCTCTTGAATTCTCAACATTTTCTGACAAATAGGGCAAAATTAATATTATATGTATATATAAAATTAAAGTAATTAATTTATAGTTATTAAAAAATGTATTTTGGATTTGTCAGCAGTGGGATTCGAACTCGCGCCTTTGCGGCGTTTCTTGTTGTTGTTGTTCTAACTAAAGCAATTTTGGCCGCAGAGGTGCCATGAACCTGCTGATCATTCATTCCTTAATATCTTCTATGTTTATGAACCGATCGTGCTTAAATTTTCAGAAAACGTCCGAAATAGGACATCCTCCATATGTGCCAAATCTGAATTAAATCTAAAGTCGGTAGCTTCAGTAATACGTTTTTTCGATTTGCGGGGGCGGAAGGGGGCGTGGCAAAAATCTAAAACAAACTTGATCTGCCTGCAAACAATACACGTGTTGTCACCAAATTTGGTTACTCTAGCTCTTATAGTCTCTGAGATCTAGGTGTTCATACAGACGGACAGACGGACAGACGGACAGACGGACATGGCTATATCGTCTCGGCTGTTGATGCTGGTCAAGAATATATATACTTTATAGGGTCTGCCACGCCTCCTTCTGCCTGTTACGCACATTTCGCCTTCGTCAAACCTAATAGACTTTGAACTTTTAGTTCATAGTCTAAAAAATGAAAAGTTGGGGGTACGCTACAAATTGACTATTTTCAAAAAAATTTAAATTGCCTAAATAAACAAAATGAAGACACCAAATCAATTAAGAGGAGAAATTATAATCAAAACGACTTCGTTTATCGAAATCGGTTGAGTTTTGACAAAGTTATGCGAATTCCAAATTTAAAAAAATGAAAAGTTGGGGGGTACGCTACAAATTGACTATTTTCAAAAAAAAATTAAATTGCCTAAATAAACAAAATGAAGATACCAAATCAATTAAGAGGAGAAATTATAATCAAAACGACTTCGTTTATCGAAATCGGTTGAGTTTTGACAAAGTTATGCGAATTCCAAATTTAAAAAAATGAAAAGGGGGGGGGTACGCTATAAATTGACTATTTTAAAAAAAAATTTAAATTGCCTAAATAAACAAAATGAAGACACCAAATCAATTAAGAGGAGAAATTATAATTAAAACGACTTCGTTTATCGAAATCGGTTGAGTTTTGACAAAGTTATGCGAAATCCAAATTTAAAAAAATGAAAAGGTGGGGGGGGGTACGCTACAAATTGACTATTTTCAAAAAAAATTTAAATTGCAGAAATAAACAAAATGAAGACACCAAATCAATTAAGAGGAGAAATTATAATCAAACGACTTCGTTTATCGAAATCGGTTGAGTTTTGACAAAGTTATGCGAATTCCAAATTTAAAAAAATGAAAATGGGGAGGGTACGCTACAAATTGACTATTTTCAAAAAAAATTAAATTGCCTAAATAAACAAAATGAAGATACCAAATCAATTAAGAGGAGAAATTATAATCAAAACGACTTCGTTTATCGAAATCGGTTGAGTTTTGACAAAGTTATGCGAAATCCAAATTTAAAAAAAATGAAAATGGGGGGTACGCTACAAATTGACTATTTTCAAAAAAATTTAAATTGCAGAAATAAACAAAATGAAGACACCAAATCAATTAAGAGGAGAAATTATAATCAAACGACTTCGTTTATCGAAATCGGTTGAGTTTTGACAAAGTTATGCGAATTCCAAATTTAAAAAAATGAAAAGGGGGGGTACGCTACAAATTGACTATTTTCAAAAAAAATTTAAATTGCCTAAATAAACAAAATGAAGACACCAAATCAATTAAGAGGAGAAATTATAATCAAAACGACTTCGTTTATCGAAATCGGTTGAGTTTTGACAAAGTTATGCGAATTCCAAATTTAAAAAAATGAAAAGGTGGGGGTACGCTACAAATTGACTATTTTCAAAAAAAATTTAAATTGCCTAAATAAACAAAATGAAGACACCAAATCAATTAAGAGGAGAAATTATAATCAAAACGACTTCGTTTATCGAAATCGGTTGAGTTTTGACAAAGTTATGCGAATTCCAAATTTAAAAAAATGAAAAGGTGGGGGTACGCTACAAATTGACTATTTTCAAAAAAAATTTAAATTGCCTAAATAAACAAAATGAAGACACCAAATCAATTAAGAGGAGAAATTATAATCAAAACGACTTCGTTTATCGAAATCGGTTGAGTTTTGACAAAGTTATGCGAATTCCAAAATTTAAAAAAATGAAAAGTTGGGGGTACGCTACAAATTGACTATTTTCAAAAAAAAAATTAAATTGCCTAAATAAACAAAATGAAGATACCAAATCAATTAAGAGGAGAAATTATAATCAAAACGACTTCGTTTATCGAAATCGGTTGAGTTTTGACAAAGTTATGCGAATTCCAAATTTAAAAAAATGAAAAGGTGGGGGTACGCTACAAATTGACTATTTTCAAAAAAAAATTTAAATTGCCTAAATAAACAAAATGAAGACACCAAATCAATTAAGAGGAGAAATTATAATCAAAACGACTTCGTTTATCGAAATCGGTTGAGTTTTGACAAAGTTATGCGAATTCCAAATTTAAAAAAATGAAAAGTTGGGGGTACGCTACAAATTGACTATTTTCAAAAAAAATTAAATTGCCTAAATAAACAAAATGAAGATACCAAATCAATTAAGAGGAGAAATTATAATCAAAACGACTTCGTTTATCGAAATCGGTTGAGTTTTGACAAAGTTATGCGAATTCCAAATTTAAAAAAATGAAAAGGGGGGGGGGGGGGGGTACGCGCTATAAATTGACTATTTTCAAAAAAAATTTAAATTGCCTAAATAAACAAAATGAAGACACCAAATCAATTAAGAGGAGAAATTATAATCAAAACGACTTCGTTTATCGAAATCGGTTGAGTTTTGACAAAGTTATGCGAAATCCAAATTTAAAAAAAATGAAAATGGGGGGGTACGCTACAAATTGACTATTTTCAAAAAAATTTAAATTGCAGAAATAAACAAAATGAAGACACCAAATCAATTAAGAGGAGAAATTATAATCAAACGACTTCGTTTATCGAAATCGGTTGAGTTTTGACAAAGTTATGCCAATTCCAAATTTAAAAAAATGAAAATGGGGGGTACGCTACAAATTGACTATTTTCAAAAAAAAATTAAATTGCCTAAATAAACAAAATGAAGATACCAAATCAATTAAGAGGAGAAATTATAATCAAAACGACTTCGTTTATCGAAATCGGTTGAGTTTTGACAAAGTTATGCGAAATCCAAATTTAAAAAAAATGAAAATGGGGGGGTACGCTACAAATTGACTATTTTCAAAAAAAATTTAAATTGCAGAAATAAACAAAATGAAGAACACCAAATCAATTAGGAGGAGAAATTATAATCAAACGACTTCGTTTATCGAAATCGGTTGAGTTTTGACAAAGTTATGCGAATTCCAAATTTAAAAAATGAAAAGGGGGGGTACGCTACAAATTGACTATTTTCAAAAAAAATTTAAATTGCCGAAATAAACAAAATGAAGACACCAAATCAATTGAGAGGAGAAATTATAATCAAAACGACTTCGTTTATCGAAATCGGTTAGAGTTTTGACAAAGTTATGCGAATTCCAAATTCTAAAAAATGAAAATGGGGGGGGTACGCTACAAATTGACTATTTTCAAAAAAATTTAAATTGCACGAAATAAACAAAATATGAAGACACCAAATCAATTAAGAGGAGAAATTATAATCAAAACGACTTCGTTTATCGAAATCGGTTGAGTTTTGACAAAGTTATGCGAATTCCAAATTTAAAAAAATGAAAAGGGGGGGGTGGGGGGGTACGCTACAAATTGACTATTTTCAAAAAAATTTAAATTGCAGAAATAAACAAAATGAAGACACCAAATCAATTAAGAGGAGAAATTATAATCAAACGACTTCGTTTATCGAAATCGGTTGAGTTTTGACAAAGTTATGCGAATTCCAAATTTAAAAAAATGAAAATGGGGGGGTACGCTACAAATTGACTATTTTCAAAAAAAAATTAAATTGCCTAAATAAACAAAATGAAGATACCAAATCAATTAAGAGGAGAAATTATAATCAAAACGACTTCGTTTATCGAAATCGGTTGAGTTTTGACAAAGTTATGCGAATTCCAAATTTAAAAAAATGAAAAGGTGGGGGTACGCTACAAATTGACTATTTTCAAAAAAAATTTAAATTGCCTAAATAAACAAAATGAAGACACCAAATCAATTAAGAGGAGAAATTATAATCAAAACGACTTCGTTTATCGAAATCGGTTGAGTTTTGACAAAGTTATGCGAATTCCAAATTTAAAAAAATGAAAAGTGGGGGGTACGCTACAAATTGACTATTTTCAAAAAAAATTTAAATTGCCTAAATAAACAAAATGAAGACACCAAATCAATTAAGAGGAGAAATTATAATCAAAACGACTTCGTTTATCGAAATCGGTTGAGTTTTGACAAAGTTATGCGAATTCCAAATTTAAAAAAATGAAAAGGTGGGGGGGGTACGCTACAAATTGACTATTTTCAAAAAAAATTTAAATTGCCTAAATAAACAAAATGAAGACACCAAATCAATTAAGAGGAGAAATTATAATCAAAACGACTTCGTTTATCGAAATCGGTTGAGTTTTGACAAAGTTATGCGAATTCCAAATTTAAAAAAATGAAAAGGGGGGGGGGGTACGCTACAAATTGACTATTTTCAAAAAAAATTTAAATTGCCTAAATAAACAAAATGAAGACACCAAATCAATTAAGAGGAGAAATTATAATCAAAACGACTTCGTTTATCGAAATCGGTTGAGTTTTGACAAAGTTATGCGAAT
>JAWNLW010000338.1:0-40994 GCA_035042075.1 Drosophila macrospina | reverse complement strand
CAAAACGAATTGATCGGGTCTCTAGCTCGCGATCCCTTGATTGATATTCTAACGCTTTATTCCCTGGACCACGGCCATACAAGGTTCCAATTATCATTCCCGTTGGGGTCTTGGCCATATCTGTGTACCTCGTTGCTGCGCCTATCGTCGATACGCCGCGCATTGAATATGTGTATGCACTGCTCTTTATTTTTGCAGGCCTAATTTTTACATATCCTTTGTAAAACTTGGCATGACACTGCACTATATGAGTAAGTTTTTATAAAAAATGATCCATAATCCTAATCCCACAAATATACTTTTTTGTGCACTTTTAGACAAGGTGACATTGTTCTTCCAGTTGCTGCTGGAGGTTGTGCCAACATCATCAATGGCCATGTTCAAGTAAACACATTCATATTCTCAATTATCTATGTAATATTGAATAAATGTTTTAATGAAGATCAAAAAAATGTATATAGCTTGGTATATTTTCAGAAGTCCTAAAAATGAATCAAGATAAACACTAATATGTATTGGTATTAAGCAATGTATATACATATATGTACATATGTCATAAAAAAATGTAATACAATTAAGTAAATACAATATTATACATTTGTATGGGTTGTGACACAAAAACTCAATCTATTTGAAATATTTAAGGTTTTATATAATTCAGATTGAGTTTTTGTGTCACAACCCATAAACATTTATAATATTGTATCACTAAGCATACAATACATAGAGGTGTCATTTGGTACTAGAAATTGATATCACTTTTTTGCTTCACAATGGAACCCCACATGTTCGGCAAGCAACCGAACGGCATAGCGGAGAACCCCAGAGAGCAAAATGCTGAGCGGAGAGCGCAAAATGCTGAGCGGAGAGCGCAAAGCGGACAGCAGCAAACAACGCCGAAAATGCCATTAGTCTGTTTCAGACAGCCGGACAGAGTGGAAGGCGCATGTCGCTTGCTCTCATGTTTTGCTTGTATGTATGCGGTGTTAAAAAAAGGATTAAATTGGTGGTCTATGTATACTTTTGAATATGTTTTATACACATGAACATATGCATATCTTCCACACATACGGTCAACTGCGAAAAGCCATCAAAGACAAATTTTTAAAATTTGTCACCTTTTATTTTAACAATTAAGTAATTTTTTAATTTTATATTTCAGAATAACATTTCTGCAAAAAATAAAAATGTATATTTAAAAATTAAAAAGAAAATTACAAATGAATATTGTTGTTTATTAAAAAAAAGTGTAACGACTGAGGATCGAACCACGAAAATATTGCACGCTTAGAATGCACTACATCCACAGAGCCATCGCAGCGTTTCTGAAGGTGCTGTCGAATTCTAAGTATAAGGAAGGAGAAGGGGCATTTCAGCATTCGATTTCGTTGCTAGCTTGAAAGACAAAATAGAGCGCGCAAGCACTGAACTCATTTTGGCACAGACATTGCCAAACTTCACGATCAAAGCATACTGAGAAAATGGAGTGTGTATCTACCGCATACACATACACCGCATACATACAAGCAAAACATGAGAGCAAGCGACATGCGCCTTCCACTCTGTCCGGCTGTCTGAAACAGACTAATGGCATTTTCGGCGTTGTTTGCTGCTGTCCGCTTTGCGCTCTCCGCTCAGCATTTTGCGCTCTCCGCTCAGCATTTTGCTCTCTGGGGTTCTCCGCTATGCCGTTCGGTTGCTTGCCGAACATGTGGGGTTCCATTGTGAAGCAAAAAAGTGATATCAATTTCTAGTACCAAATGACACCTCTATGTATTGTATGCTTAGTGATTGTATGTACATAATTGTATTAAATTTTTGATGACATAATTAAAATTAAAAAGAAAAAAATAAAAAAAAATTAGCAAAAATCACGACGATAAATTATTAGTGGCAGTCTCTTTAAACGAATTCAAACTGCGCAATCAGGTGTAGCAATTCATGCAATTCATGTTTTGTTTGTAAACAAACATTACAAAGTCAAAAATTTGTAGGTATATAATAGTGAAATCGTTATCGCTATATTTGTTTATTTAACACAAAATTCTTAGCGCCTTCATTACAACAGCTGATAATTGAGTTGATTAACTTATTGCAAAAAGAATATTTTCGCTCCAATATTTAAAATATAAATGACTATTCTCAAAAATATTACAAATATCATAATATTAGAGAGTTGGTTAATTTCAATATGAAATTACGTAATACTCAGCATGTGTATATACCATGTCAACATATACAAAAGCTTGTAGCTATGAGCATGCAATGAATTAGCACCTCTATGTGCTTTGTGTATGTATGTGTGTATATATGGATATAAATGTAAGTATATAAATTATGCAAATAATGGTATAGTGGATGGAGCACTCTGTGAGCTTGATGATGTCCCGGCGGCGATTGTGGGGAGTGACTCAATATTCGATTCACCACTTGCACAATGTTGGCCTTGTGGCTCAACCATTAATGACAATGCCTGCAAGGGATCTGGTTACCGCCGCTGACCGTTGCGATCAAGGAGATGAACTAAATGGTTTGTTGTGTCAGCATGAATACAATTGTCAGCCAATACAATTTTTATATGATAAATATTAAACTACTGAGTGTGAGGGGTCCTCGTTAACTACTCCTGCCTCAGAAATATGGCCGTCCTGTTAAGTAATGGTGAAGCTGCTAAGTCTGTAGTTTGATTATACGTGATGGGTTTCAAGTGACTGAATGTGGCCTCGCGCGCCGGTGGCGTAGGACACCAGCATACAAAACGATGTGGGGAACTCTGGGGTATTCTATGAATATAGTACGTTTTCGGACTGGAGGACCTTTTATGTTGGATGCCTCTATTAGGCATACTACTTGGTGTAATGTAATGTTTATCTAGCATAGACTTCAAATCAGCATGGTCAAGAATCGTAGCATTTACAATGTTATAACAATTATAATTTTATTTTGTATTTCAGCTGTTAACATTCTATTTCTGTCAAATAATACCTCGAATAAATACTTTTTTCTACGTTTTTATATAATGTACATTTATTAGATTTGAGCGAAAAGTATATAACAGGCAGAATAACCGTATAAAGTAAATATATTCTTGATCTTTTCTGCCTGTCTGTCTGTCTGTCTGTCTGTCCGTCTTAGCCTTAGCCCAACAAGAAGTAGGACATAAAGAGAAATTTAGTTCCTAGTATAATGCAGCGAAGAAAAGAGTAAACAAACTGCGGTTAGAAACACTTCAGATTGAAACATATCAGAAAATTTGCGTAGACATCAATGTGAAATGCGACACGAGCGTTGTTGGTGTCACGGATTAAGGAAAGTTGACTCTCGTCCCAAATCTGCACGTACAATAGGTCTGTATGTCTGTCTACTTATCTGGCTGTCTGTCTGTTTGTATGATCCCGTCTATATCAGCAACTGTATGTGCTAGAAACACCATTGTGCATGGAGGTTCTTGTATACCGTCCACAGATAAAGTTTATTTCAAATTTTGGATTCTTCCTCCCCTTCCCGCGCATAACGAAATAACTAATTACCATAAGCATTGCAGAAAGTTTTATCAAGGTCAGTTTAAAACAAGTCAGGCAGCTACAGTCGTACAACGTCTGTGGTAGACTATGAACTAATCGGGGAAAGCAAAAAAATAAAGCAAATATTAAACTAATTTAAAGCCAAACAAGCTTAAGCAATGTTCAACTCATTATCGTTCGTTCTTGGAAGAGAGCAGCAATAGTGAGTGAACGCGCAAGAGCGAAAGGGAAAACAAACAACCGTTACTTTTTTTGCGCGTTGCTGTGTATACACGTATAACTGTAACTGTACAGCGCGCGTCTGTTTTTACTGAGATGCTTATGAAAACTATGCTGACAAATCAATTGGTGGTTAAAAACGCGTCTTGTGCATATACATATATTGCTTTTATAAAATTTTAAAAACATTAAAATTTTGTTTGGGATGCACCGAGATTCGAACCGCAGACCTCTTTACACGCAAATCGTACGTCCTACAGCTTAAGCCACCGCCTTACATACTGCTCTGTCGGCAACGTCAATACATATACAGCACGAGTTTTTGCATTTGTCATATATATATGTACATATGTATATGTATACGAATTTCTAACGAAATTTGGTTATTGCTTTCTTTCAAATTCTTAACATTTTCTGACAAATAAGGTAAAATTAATAATATATGTATATATAAAATAAGAGTAATTAATTTATAATTATTAAAAAATGTAATTTGGAATTGTCAGCAGTGGGATTCGAACTCGCGCCTTTGCGGCGTTTCTGGTTGTTGTTGTTCTAGCTAAAGCAATTTTGGCCGCACAGCTGCCATGAATCTGGTGATCATTCATTCCTTAATATCTTCTATGTTTATGATCCGATCGTGCTGAAATCTTCAGAAAACGTCCGGAAAAGGACATTCTCCATATGTGCCAAATCTGAATTAAATCTAAAGTCGGTAGCTTCAGTTATACGTTTTTTTTCGATTTGCGGGGGCGGAAGGGGGCGTGGCAAAAATCTAAAACAAACTTGATCTGCCTGCAAACAATACACGTGTTGTCACCAAATTTGGTTACTCTAGCTCTTATAGTCTCTGAGATCTAGGTGTTCATACAGACGGACAGACGGACAGACGGACAGACGGACATGGCTATATCGTCTCGGCTGTTGATGCTGATCAAGAATATATATACTTTATAGGGTCTGCCACGCCTCCTTCTGCCTGTTACGCACATTTCGCCTTCGTCAAACCTAATAGACTTTGAACTTTTAGTTCATAGTCTAAAAACAAGTCAGGCAGCTACAGTCGTGCAACGCCTGTGGAAGACTCCGAACTAATCGGGGAAAGCAAAAAAATAAAGCAAATATAAAACTAAATTTAAAGCCAAATAAGCGCTTAAGCAATGTTCAACTCATTATCGTTCGTTCTTGGAAGAGAGCAGCAATAGTGAGTGAACGCGCAAGAGCGAAAGGGAAAACAAACAACCGTTACTTTTTTTGCGCGTTGCTGTGTATACACGTATAACTGTAACTGTACAGCGCGCGTCTGTTTTTACTGAGATGCTTAATGAAAACTATGCTGACAAATCAATTGGTGGTTAAAAACGCGTCTTGTGCCTACATATTGCTTTTATTAAATTTTAAAAACATTAAAATTTTGTTTGGGATGCACCAAGATTCGAACCGCAGACCTCTCACACGCAAATCGTACGTCCTATAACTTGGGCCACCGCCTTACATACTGCTCGGTCGGCAACGTCAATACATATACAGCACGAGTTTTTGCATTTGCCATATATATACATATATGTATACGAATTTCTAACGAAATTCTTTTAAATTCTTAACATTTTCTGACAAATAAGGCAAAATTAATAATATATGTATATATAAAATAAAAGTAATTAATTTATAATTATTAAAAAATGTAATTTGGAATTATCAGCAGTGGGATTCGAACTCGCGCCTGTGCGGCAATTTTGGCCGCAGAGGTGCCATGGACCTGGTGATCATTCATTCCTTAATATCTTCTATGTTTATGATCCGATCGTGCTGAAATTTTCAGAAAACGTCCGAAATAGGACATCCTCCATATGTGCCAAATCTAAAGTCGGTAGCTTCAGTAATACGTTTTTTTCGATTTGCGGGGCGGAAGGGGGCGTGGTAAAAATCTAAAACAAACTTGATCTGCGTGCAAACTATACACGTGTTGTCATCAAATTTGGTTACTCTAGCTCTTATAGTCTCTGAGATCTAGGTGTTCATACAGACGGACAGACGGACAGACGGACATGGCTATATCGTCTCGGCTGTTGATACTGATCAAGAATCTATATACTTTATTGGGTCTGCCACGCCTCCTTCTGCCTGTTACGCACATTTCGCTTTCGTCAAACCTAGTAGACTTTGAACTTTTAGTTCAGAGTCTAAAAATCGACGATACTGTCAACCTAATCTTACACGCTGCGTTGAAGTATAATCGGTCAAAGTACTCCGTGACGGATAAGATGCCAATCGAAGTGAGCTCGGGGACGCACTCAGCAATAGTATCGATAAGACCCAACAGTTGCGATTCCAGAAATAATCCAACTGGGTGAACTGGGTATTTGAGGTAGAAAATAAGGTATTTGCCAAAATCAATAGAAGGTTGGGCAATAAACTGATTCCGTTGTATTCGGACAAAACTTCCCAAGTAGACCTAGGAACATATGATCTTATTCATGGGAGGTTGGTCCACAACGACAGCCTCAAGTAACGATAGTTTCACTATTCTAAATTTTTTCTGGCTTGTTGGCTCGGTTTTCTTACTAGCTCAGAACTCCGATTATTCACATACCAAAAACATTGCCCGACTTATTTCCCCTGTCCGATATGCGCAAACTGTTAAATGTTGATGTTGATTATATTAGGAATCTCTTGTCCGTACTAAGGGTATACTATAGGATAGCCAAAAGTCTAGACTTTTTAGGGACATCACACCAGGTCATGGCACGAATACCAGATACCGCAGATTTTGAGTTAATTAGAATGGTAGAGTTCAAATTAATTACATCAAACAGGCAGTAATTAATACAGAAACTCTGAAATAGGAACAAGCGGATGAGTCGAGCTATCTCGACAGCATTTTTATAAATATTACAACTAAGCTGAAAATATTGCAATTCCCAAAATCAATTTCACGACGATACACTTTAAGTGGCTATATTTCAAAAAGAACGCAAACTTTAAACTGAGCAATCAGATCTGGTAACTCATAGAATACGTTAATAATAATATAATACGTTAATAAGTTAAGAAAAAAGCTTCTGAATATGTTCACTTGCTAGATCAAAAGCAGAGTGTTACGTCACTTCATATACATATGAATGCATCAGAGTCGTTCGCTCTCAAATGTGCCGCCCGCAAAAAGCAACGCACAACGCTTTCTGATAATCATTTTTATTAGACTTTGTAATAAAAAGTACACAGTCTATTAGGTTTGACGAAAGCGAAATGTACGTAACAGGAGGAGAAGGAGGCTTGGCAGATCCTATAAAGTATATATATTCTTGATCAGCATCAATAGTCTAGACATCTAGATTTCAGAGACTGTAAGAGCTAGAGTAACCAAATTTGGTGACAATACGTGTATAGTGTGCAGGCAGATCAAGTTTATTTTGGATTTTTGCCACTCCCCCTTCCACCCTCACAAATAGAAAAATCGGAAAACGTATTTCGCAAGCTACCGACTTTAGATTAAGATTCAGATGTAGCATTCATAGAGGATATCCCTGTGCGGACGTTCTCTGAAAATTTCATCACGATTGGAGCATTAACATAGAAGATATTAAGGAAAGAATGATCACCAGGTTCGTGGAAGCTGCAGCGGCGAACAGTTGCTTTTATTAGAACAACAACAACAAAAGTGTCAACAAAACACGCCGCAAAGGCGCGAGTTCAAATCCCGCTGCTGACAATTAAAAATTTAAGTTTTTAATAATTATAAATTAATTACTTTTATTTTATTTATACATATATTATTAGTTTTGCCTTATTTGTTAGAAAATATAAAAATTTTAACAGAAAGCAATAACCAAATTTCGTCAGAAATTCGTGTTTGTATATATGATAAATAAAAAATTCCTCCTGTTTATGTATTGAGGTTGCCGACAATGCAGTATGTAAAGCGGTGGCTCAACTTATATGACGTACGATTTGCGGATGAGAGGTCTGGGGTTCAAGGCTTGCTGCTTCGCATGCAAAATATTACAAATATCATAATATTAGAGAGTTGGTTAATTTCAATATGAAATTACGTAATACTCAGCATATGTATATACCATGTCAACATATACAAAAGCTTGTAGCTATGAGCATGCAATGAATTAGCACCTCTATGTACTTTGTGAATGTATGTGTGTATACATGGATATGTATATAAATTATGCTAATAATGGTATAGTGGATGGGCACTCTGTGAGCTTGATGATGTCCCGGCGGCGATTGTGGGGAGTGACTCGATATTCGATTCACAATTTGCACAATGTTGGCCTTGTGGCTCAACCATTAATGACAATGTTTTCGATGAATGCCGGAGCAATGTTTATTATAAGGCAAGTATTGGTTTAGGTTCTCTGAACATACACGATACCGCTGCTCTTGCAACGACTGCAAGGGATCTGGTTACCGCCGCTGACCGTTGCGATCAAGGAGATGAACTAAATGGTTTGTTGTGTCAGCATGAATACAATTGTCAGCCAATACAATGGCCGTCCTGTTAGGTAATGGTGAAGCTGCTAAGTCTGTAGTTTGATTATACGTGATGGGTTTCAAGTGACTGAATGTGACGTCGCGCGCCGGTGGCGTGGGACACCAGCATACAGAACGATGTGGGGAACTCTGGGATATTCTATGAAAATAGTACGTTTTCGGACTGGAGGACCTTTATGTTGGATGCCTATATTAGGCATACTACTTGGACTTTAGTATAATGCTTAACTAGCATAGACTTCAAATCAGCATGGTCAAGAATCGTAGCATTTACAATGGTATAACAATTATAATTTTATTTTGTATTTCAGCTGTTAACATTCTATTTCTGTCAAATAATACCTCGAATAAATACTTTTTTCTACGTTTTTCTATACTGTACATTTATTAGCTTTGAGCGAAAAGTATGTAACAGACAGAATAACCGTATAAAGTAAATATATTCTTGATCTAGTCTGCCTGTCTGTCTGTCTGTCTGTCTGTCCGTCTTAGCCTTAGCCTTAGCCCAACAAGAAGTAGGACATAAAGAGAAATTTAGTTCATAGTATAATGCAGCGAAGAAAAGAGTAAACAAATTGCGGTTAGAAACACTTCAGATTGAAACATATCAGAAAATTTGCGTAGACATCAATGTGAAATGCGACAAGATCGTTGTTGGTGTCACGGATTAAGGAAAGTTGACTCTCGTCCCAAATCTGCGTACAATAGGTGACGTAAAAGCTACTAAGTTCAAAACTAAGGTCATATGCTTCTACTACTACTACTCTGTAAACATTTTTTGATGCCTTAAGCTAGAGAAAACAAGTCAGGCAGCTACAGTCGTCCGACGCCTGTGAGAGACTCTGAACTAATCGGGGAAAGCAAAAAAAATAAAGCAAATATAAAACTAAATTTAAAGCCAAATAAGCTTAAGCAATGTTCAACTCATTATCGTTCGTTCTTGGAAGAGAGCAGCAATAGTGAGTGAACGCGCAAGAGCGAAAGGGAAAACAAACAACCGTTACTTTTTGTGCGCGTTGCTGTGTATACACGTATAACTGTAACTGTCCAGCGCGTCTGTTTTTACTGAGATGCTTATAGAAAACTTTGCTGACAAATCAATTGGTTGTTAAAAACGCGTCTTGTGCCTACATATTGCTTTTATAAAATTTTAAAAACATTAAAAATTTTACATACTGCTCGGTCGGCAACGTCAATACATATTCAGCATGAGTTTTTGCATTTGTCGTATATATACATATATACGAATTTCTTACGAAATTTGGTTATTGCTTTCTTTTAAATTCTTAACATTTTCTGACAGATAAGGCAAAATTAATAATATATGTATCTATAAAATAAAAGTAATTAATTTATAATTATTAAAAAATGTAATTTGGAATTGTCAGCAGTGGGATTCGAACTCGCGCCTGTGCGGCAATTTTGGCCGCAGAGGTGCCATGAACCTGGTGATCATTCATTCCTTAATATCTTCTATGTTTATGATCCGATCGTGCTGAAATTTTCAGAAAACGTCCGAGGATGTCCCTCCATATGTGCCAAATTTAAAGTCGGTAGCTTCAGTAATACGTTTTTTTCGATTTGCGGGGGCGGAAGGGGCGTGGCAAAAATATAAAACAAACTTGATCTGCGTGCAAACTATATACGTGTTGTCACCAAATTTGGTTACTCTCAGCTCTTTTAGTCTCTGAGATCTAGGTGTTCATACAGACGGACAGACGGACAGACGGTCAGACGGACATGGCTATATCGTCTCGGCTGTTGATGCTGATCAAGAATATATATACTTTAGGGTCTGCCACGCCTCCGTCTGCCTGTTACGCACATTTCGCTTTCGTCAACCCTAGTAGACTTTGAACTTTAGTTCAGAGTCTAAAAATCGACGATACTGTCAACCTAATCTTACACGCTGCGTTGAAGTATAATCGGTCACTGTACTCCGTGACGGATAAGTTGCCAATCGAAGTGAACTCGGTGAGCAGCAGTAATATCGAAAGACCCAACAGTTGCGATTCCGTTGTATTCGGACAAAACTTCCCAAGCAGACCTAGGAACATATGATCTTATTCATGGGAGGTTGGTCCACAAGACAGCCTCAAGTAACGATGGTTTCACTATTCTACATTTTTTCTGGCTTGTTGGCTCGGTTTTCTTACTAGCTCAGAACACCGATTATTCACATACCAAAAACATTGCCCGACTTATTTCCCCTGTCCGATATGCGCAAACTGTTAAATGTTGATGTTGATTAGATTAGAATCTTGTCCGTACTAAGGGTATACTATAGGATAGCCAAAAGTCTAGACTTTTTAGGGACATCACACCAGGTCATGGCACGAATACCAGATACCGCAGATTTTGAGTTAATTAGAATGGTAGAGTTCAAATTAATTACATCAAACAGGCAGTAATTAATACAGAAACTCTGAAATAGGAACAAGCGGATGAGTCGAGCTATCTCGACAGCATTTTTATAAATATTACAACTAAACTGAAAATATTGCAATTCCCAAAATCAATTTCACGACAATACACTTTAAGTGGCTATATTTCAAAAAGAACGCAAACTTTAAACTGAGCAATCAGATCTGGTAACTCATAGAATACGTTAATAATAATATAATACGTTAATAAGTTAAGAAAAAAGCTTCTGAATATGTTCACTTGCTAGATCAAAAGCAGAGTGTTACGTCACTTCATATACATATGAATGCATCAGAGTCGTTCGCTCTCAAATGTGCCGCCCGCAAAAAGCAACGCACAACGCTTTCTGATAATCATTTTTATTAGACTTTGTAATAAAAAGTACACAGTCTATTAGGTTTGACGAAAGCGAAATGTACGTAACAGGAGGAGAAGGAGGCTTGGCAGATCCTATAAAGTATATATATTCTTGATCAGCATCAATAGTCTAGACATCTAGATTTCAGAGACTGTAAGAGCTAGAGTAACCAAATTTGGTGACAATACGTGTATAGTGTGCAGGCAGATCAAGTTTATTTTGGATTTTTGCCACTCCCTTCACAAGCTACCGACTTTAGATTAAGATTCAGATGTAGCATTCATAGAGGATATCCCAGTGCGGACGTTCTCTGAAAATTTCATCACGATTGGAGCATTAACATAGAACATATTAAGGAAAGAATGATCACCAGGTTCGTGGAAGCTGCAGCGGCGAACAGTTGCTTTTATTAGAACAACAACAACAAAAGTGTCAACAAAACACGCCGCAAAGGCGCGAGTTCAAATCCCGCTGCTGACAATTAAAAATTTAAGTTTTTAATAATTATAAATTAATTACTTTTATTTTATTTATACATATATTATTAGTTTTGCCTTATTTGTTAGAAAATATAAAAATTTTAACAGAAAGCAATAACCAAATTTATATGACGTACGATTTGCGGATGAGAGGTCTGGGGTTCAAGGCTTGCTGCTTCGCATGCAAAATTGAATGTTTCTATAATTTTATAAAAACAATACAGATGCACAAGACGCGTTTTTATTGCCACCAATAGATTTGTCAGCATAGTTTTCAAAAGCATCTCAGTAAAAACAGACACGCGTACAGTTACTGTAATACATGTATACACAGCAAAAAAATGTAACGTTTGTTTCCTTCGCTCTCGCTCACTATTGCTGCTCTCTTCCACGAATGATCGATAATGAGTTAAACATTGCTTAAACAAAAGAAGCTTGCTACAAGGGGCGGGCAATGACACGGAAATATGAATAGTGATATTTTGACTTTGTCAGCTGCCGAAGTCGTTCGTCGGTAGCCCAGGGCATAGAGCGTTATAATATCAATCAAGGGATCGCGAGATCAAGTCCCGATCAATTCGTTTTGAAACCTATACCATACTTTTATATTTGTTTAATTGGAAGCGAATTCGAGCGGCGACAAAATTGTATAAAAATGTATTTATTGAAGTTAATCATAATATATAGCACAGTATGTCAACTAATTCTTTGCAAAATAAAAAAGGTGACACAGTTTCAACTTTAACATAATAATTTATTAGGAAGGCCTTTTGTTTTCATGTTCAATCTTTCACAATTTAGTTCATATATATATTCTTAAGCAAAATAATAAGCAAAATTAATAAAAACAAGTCAGGCAGCTACAGTCGTGCAACGCCTGTGGAAGACTCCGAACTAATCGGGGAAAGCAAAAAAAATAAAGCAAATATAAAACTAAATTTAAAGCCAAATAAGCGCTTAAGCAATGTTCAACTCATTATCGTTCGTTCTTGGAAGAGAGCAGCAATAGTGAGTGAGCGCGCAAGAGCGAAAGGAAAAACAAACAACCGTTCCTTTTTTTGCGCGTTGCTGTGTATACACGTATAACTGTAACTGTACAGCGCGCGTCTGTTTTTACTGAGATGCTTATGAAAACTATGCTGACAAATCAATTGGTGGTTAAAAACGCGTCTTATGCATATATATTGCTTTTATAAAATTTTAAAAACATTACAATTTTGTTTGGGATGCACCGAGATTCGAACCGCAGACCCCTCACACGCAAATCGTACGTCCTATAGCTTGAGCCACCGCCTTACATACTGCGCAGTCGGCAACGTCAATACATATACAGCACGAGTTTTTGCATTTGTCATATATATACATATATGTATACGAATTTCTAAAGAAATTTGGTTATTGCTTTCTTTTAAATTCTTAACATTTTCTGACAAATAAGGCAACATTAATAATATATGTATATATAAAATAAGAGTAATTAATTTATAATTATTAAAAAATGTAATTTGGAATTGTCAGCAGTGGGATTCGAACTCGCGCCTGTGGGGCAATTTTGGCCGCAGAGGTGCCATGAAAGTGGTGATCATTCATTATAATATCTTCTATGTTTATGATCCGATCGTGCTAAAATTTTCAGAAAACGTCCGCTACGGGACATTCTCCATATGTGCCAAATCTGAATTAAATCTAAAGTCGGTAGCTTCAGTTATACGTTTTTTTTCGATTTGCGGGGGCGGAAGGGGGCGTGGCAAAAATCTAAAACAAACTTGATCTGCCTGCAAGCTATACACGTGTTGTCACCAAATTTGGTTACTCTAGCTCTTATAGTCTCTGAGATCTAGGTGTTCATACAGACGGACAGACGGACAGTCGGACAGACGGACAGACGGTCAGACGGACATGGCTATATCGTCTCGGCTGTTGATGCTGATCAAGAATATATATACTTTATAGGGTCTGCCACGCCTCCTTCTGCCTGTTACGCACATTTCGCCTTCGTCAAACCTAATAGACTTTGAACTTTTAGTTAATTAAAACAGAAACTTAAAAAATTAATGGAAACATAAAAAAACAGCAAAAATTAGATGTCTATTAATTCTTTGCAAAATGCAAACACAAGTCGCAAACAATGGTATATCTCCTAAACAATAAGTTGTAATTGGCTAATAATTTGTATGCTCGTCATTAGTATCCATAACTGCCCTAAATCGCCGTGACATCGACGGTATAAGTCCATTTAAGTCGTAATATTCCGGTATTTTAAGCCACTCCTCATTTATGCACTTAATCAAGTCGCCTTTTGTCGAAGCGCTCCTTTTGGCCACTTTTTTCCTAAGCAATGCCCACAAATTTTCTATAGAATTGATGTGCGGGTTCTGGGCGGGCGTGTCAATCACTTTGCTGCAATTATAAAGCAGCCAGGTGCTGCACAGCAGCGATTTGTGTTTCGGATCATTATCCTGGTACAGCTTATATTTGAGTTTGTTGCTGTTTTGGGGATCAATAAAGCCAAAATTGCGCGCACTTCTTGACAATTCATTCCATAATATGTTTAAATTAAACTGTTTTGTCATTATATCATTAAAAATGTGCAGCTCTCCAACGCCTTTGGATTAAACACATCCCCACACGATTACTGAAAGCTTGCAAAACTTAACAGTACGCACAATGTTTTTGGCCTGGAAGACTGTTTTTGGCTTTCGCCAAATTTTGCTGAGTCTATCATCATAGTACATCATGATCTTGGTGTCATCACAAAAAATTACATCATTCCAGTACTCCGGAGAACTGCTAAAATTAAAAAATGCGAATCTCAAGCGCTTTTCAATGTTAACAGCAGACAGCAAAGGCTTCTTCCTTGCAACATATGATGAGTACTTGAGGTGCTTGAGTAGTTTCTCACAGTCTCATGGCATACAGACTTCTTCCAGTCTGTTTTTATATCAGTTGTTAACTCCCTGAGGCTTGTTTACGGTTTTTCTTCAATTGTTTTCAAAATTTTTGAGCAATCCCGCCCAGAGAGCTTTGGTGGTATGCCTTCAGAACTGTATAAGTCCAGTCTCTTTTCTTTTTCAGAGCGGTTAATAATATTGTAAACTGTTCTTAGTTTAATATGATATCTTTCAGCAAACCCTTTTGCTGTTTTTCCTTTGTTAAAATGAAAGTAAACTAATTTAATCAAAATATCCCCAGTGCATTTTCCAGGCATTGTAAAAATCTTTAATTTAGCAGTAACGTACACTAAACCAAAGCAAATTTTGAAACAAATGAGTGCAAGGAAGACTAAAAAAAAACACACGATCGGTTTTCTTCGAATTCGGTATTCCGTTAGTTTTCCTTTGGTCTTCTTTCAACCAGTATTTGTATTTTGCAACAAATTTATTGACAACGTCAATTATGCTGTTGTTTTGTTTTCTGCACTTTTTTCGTGCTTTACTTGGAATTGAATCATTTGGTAATTAGTTATTTCGATATGCTCGGGAAGGGGAGGAAGTATACAAGAACCTCCATGCACAATGGTTTTCTAGCACATACAGTTGCTGATATAGACGCGATCATACAAACAGACAGACAGCCAGGCAAGCAGACACACAGGCAGACGGACAGACAGACAGACAGACAGGCAGACAAGATCAAGAATATATGTATTTACTTTATACGGTTATTCTGCCTGTTATATACTTTTCGCTCAAAGCTAATATATGTACAGTATATAAAAACGTAGAAAAATGTACTTATTCGTTGTATTATTTGACTGAAATAGAATGTTAACAGCTGAAATACAAAATTAAAATTATAATTATTATAACATTTTAAATGCTACGATTCTTGACCATGCTGATTTGAAGTCTATGCTAGATAAACATTACATTACACCAAGTAGTATGCCTAATAGAGGCATCCAACATAAAAGTCCTCCAGTCCGAAAACGTATTATTTTCATAGAATACCCGAGTTCCCCACATCGTTCTGTATGCTGGTGTCCCACGCCACCGGCGCGCGAGGCCACATTCAGTCACTTGAAACCCATCACGTATAATCAAACTACAGACTTAGCAGCTTCACCATTACCTAACAGGACGGCCATTGTATTGGCTGACAATTGTATTCATGCTGACACAACAAACCATTTAGTTCATCTCCTTGATCGCAACGGTCAGCGGCGGTAACCAGATCCCTTGCAGTCGTTGCAAGAGCAGCGGTATCGTGTATGTTCAGAGAACCTAAACCAATACTTGCCTTATAATAAACATTGCTCCGGCATTCATCGAAAACATTGTCATTAATGGTTGAGCCACAGGGCCAACATTGTGCAAATGGTGAATCGAATATCGAGTCACTCCCCACAATCGCCGCCGGGACATCATCAAGCTCACAGAGTGCCCATCCACTATACCATTATTAGCATAATTTATATACATATCCATGTATACACATATACATTCACAAAGTACATAAGGTGCTAATTCATTGCATGCTCATAGCAACAAGCTTTTGTATATGTTGACATGGTATATACACATGCTGAGCATTACGTAATTTCATATTGAAATTAACCAACTCTCTAATATTATTATGTCTTCAAAAATGTAATACAATTAAGTACGTACAATATTATAAATGTTTATGGGTTGTGACACAAAAACTCAATCTGAATTATATAAAACCTTAAATATTTCAATTAGATTGAGTTTTTGTGTCACAACTATACAAATTTATAATATTGTATTTACTTAATTGTATTACATTTTTTTATGACATATGTACATATATGTATATACATTGCTTAATACCAATATATATTAGTGTTTATCTTGATTCATTTTTAGAACTTCTGAAATTATACCAAGCTATATACATTTTTTTGATCTTCTTTAAAACATTTATTCAATATTACATAGATAATTGAGAATATGAATGTGTTTACTTGAACATGGCCATTGATGATGTTGGTACAACCTCCAGCAGCAACTGGAAGAACAATGTCACCTTGTCTAAAAGTGCACAAAAAAGTATATTTGTGGGATTAGGATTATGGATAATTTTTTATAAGAACTTACCCATAAAGTGCGGTGTCATGCCAAGTTTTACAAAGGGTATGTAAAAAATTAGGCCTGCAAAAATAAAGAGCAGTGCATACACATATTCAATGCGCGGCGTATCGACGATAGGCGCAGCAACGAGGTACACAGATATGGCCAAGACCACAACGGGAATGATAATTGGCACCTTGTATGGCCGAGGACAGTTAGGCTTAGTATATCGCATCACGATAAGCGCCAGCATTGCGCCACCATAGAATATCCATGCGGTGAAACTAAAGAAATCAATCAGCGAATCAATTGTACCATGCAGCACCATTGCCGAGGCAATTAATGACTGTAAAAAAAGAAATTATAAGTTGAGCAATCTTGTCTGGCAGCTAATAAAAAAGATCTTAGCTTTATCTTAAGCTTGTTTAAATTAAGCTTGTTTGTGCACCAATAAAAACAAGTCAGGCAGCTACAGTCGTCCGACGCTGTGGGAGACTCTGAACTAAACGGGGAGTGCAAAAAAAATAAAGCAAATATAAAACTAAATTTAAAGCCAAATAAGCTTAAGCAATGTTCAACTTATTAACGTTTGTTCTTGGAAGAGAGCAGCAATAGTGAGTGAGCGCGCAAGAGCGAAAGGAAAACAAACAACCGTTACTTTTTTGCGCGTTGCTGGTATACACGTATAACTGTAACTGTCCAGCGCGTCAGTTTTTACTGAGATGCTTATTATGAAAACTATGCTGACAAATCAATTGGTGGTTAAAAACGCGTTTTGTGCCTACATATTGCTTTTATAAAATTTTAAAAACATTAAAAATTTGGTCTGGGATGCACCAAGATTCGAACCGCAGACCTCTCACACGCAAATCGTATGTCTTATAACTTGAGCCACCGCCTTACATACTGCCCGGTCGGCAACGTCAATACATATACAGCACGAGTTTTTGCATTTGTATATATACATATACACGAATTTCTTACGAAATTTGGTTATTGCTATCTCTTAAATTCTTAACATTTTCTGACAAATAAGGCAAAATTAATAATATATGTATATATAAAATAAAAGTAATTAATTTATAATTATTAAAAAAAGTAATTTGGAATTGTCAGCAGTGGGATTCGAACTCGCGCCTGTGCGGCAATTTTGGCCGCAGAGGTGCCATGGACCTGGTGATAATTCATTCCTTAATATCTTCTATGTTTATGATCCGATCGTGCTAAAATTTTCAGAAAACGTCCGCAAAGGGACATCCTCCATATGTGCCAAATCTAAAGTCGGTAGCTTCAGTAATACGTTTTTGTTGCAGATCAAGTTTGTGTAAGATTTTGGCACGCCCCCTTCCGCCCCCATAAATAAACAAGTCAGGAAGCTACAGTCGGGGTACGACAGTGGGAGACTCTGAACTACAGCACGAGTTTTTTGCATTTGTCATATATATATATATATATACGAATTTCTAACGAAATTTGGTTATTGCTTTCTCTCTTGAATTCTCAACATTTTCTGACAAGTATGGCAAAATTAATATTATATGTATATATAAAATAAAAGTAATTAATTTATAGTTATTAAAAAATGTATTTTGGAATTGTCAGCAGTGGGATTCGAACTCACGCCTTTGCGGCGTTTCTTGTTGTTGTTGTTTTAACTAAAGCAATTTTGGCCGCAGAGGTGCCATGAACCTGCTGATCATTCATTCCTTACATATCTTCTATGTTTATAAACCGATCGTGCTGAAATTTTCAGAAAACGTCCGAAATAGAACATCCTCCATATGTGCCAAATCTGAATTAAATCTAAAGTCGGTAGCGTGCTAAAAGGGCCCTAACTCCGAGAGTGCACAAGTGGATTTTACAGTCATTTGATTTTAATCATAAATATAGAGAGACGAGCGAATGACGCACGTCAGCAGAAAACTTAGAAAAAACATATGAATTGAGGATAGAAATATTACATGGAAAAATACAAAGAAATAGTACAACCAATTGTTTACCGATAATTCAAAGAGCATTAAGATTGGTAGTAATAAATCACGTTCATGCATCTATTAAGCTTATGGTATGGGAAAATACATTAGATAATGCTTATGGATATTACTGGATTAAAACAAGTCGGGCAGCTACAGTCGCGTCCGACGCCTGTGGGAGACTCTGAAGCTAATCGGGGAAAGCAAAAAAAAAAAAAGCAAATATAAAACTAAATTTAAAGCCAAATAAGCGCTTAAGCAATGTTCAACTCATTATCGTTCGTTCTTGGAAGAGAGCAGCAATAGTGAGTGAGCGCGCAAGAGCGAAAGGGAAAACAAACAACCGTTACTTTTTTTGCGCGTTGCTGTGTATACACGTATAACTGTAACTGTACAGCGCGCGTCTGTTTTTACTGAGATGCTTATGAAAACTATGCTGACAAATCAATTGGTGGTTAAAAACGCGTCTTATGCATATATATTGCTTTTATAAAATTTTAAAAACATTACAATTTTGTTTGGGATGCACCGAGATTCGAACCGCAGACCCCTCACACGCAAATCGTACGTCCTATAGCTTGAGCCACCGCCTTACATACTGCGCAGTCGGCAACGTCAATACATATACAGCACGAGTTTTTGCCATTTGTCATCATATATACATATATGTATACGAATTTCTAAAGAAATTTGGTTATTGTTTTCTTTTAAATTCTTATTTTCTGACAAATAAGGCAAAATTAATAATATATGTATTTATAAAATAAAAGTAATTAATTTATAATTATTAAAAAATGTAATTTGGAATTGTCAGCAGTGGGATTCGAACTCGCGCCTGTGCGGTAATTTTGGCCACAGAGGTGCCATGGACCTGGTGATCATTCAATCCCTAATATCTTCTATGTTTTATGATCCGATCGTGCTGAAATTTTCAGAAAACGTCCGCTAAGGGACATTCTTTATACGTCCCAAATCTGAATTAAATCTAAAGTCGGTAGCTTCAGTAATACGTTTCTTTCGATTTGCGGGGGCGGAAGGTGGCGTGGCAAAAATCTAAAACAAAACTTGATCTGCTTGCAAACTATACACGTGTTGTCACCAAATTTGGTTACTCTAGCTCTTATAGTCTCTGAGATCTAGGTGTTCATACAGACGGACAGACGGACAGACGGTCAGACGGACATGGCTATATCGTCTCGGCTGTTGATGCTGTTCAAGAATATATATACTTTATAGGGTCTGCCACGCCTCATTCTGCCTGTTACGCACATTTCGCTTTCGTCAAACCTAATAGACTGTGAACTTTTAGTTCAGAGTCTAAATATGTTTAAATATGCATCAGCGAATCAAGGACGTTTCTTTGCCAAAACAAATTTTCATGTATACTTTTCATCTCAAAAAATTAATTACATGACCAAATGACCAGGTATATCGAGAGATGAGTAGAGTCAAGAGTATCGTAACCGTGTAGAAACATCTCAGAGATCGTGGTTACATGCATTATCTGAGATTCAACTGGCAATATATTGCACTGTAAATGGGTAACTCAAGTAAGCACCTTAGAATTGATAATTGGGAAGGAACATTGAATGTGACGATATGCTAGATAGAGATAATTTAAGAAAATAAGCTAAACAGAATATGGAAAACCTAGATTTGATAGAACTAGAGCAAGAATAGTAAAGCACACGGTAGGTGATCACTTATTATTGCGTTACGTATTGACTAAACTCGTAATATAAAGTTATATTTCAGGTAGTTGAAGTGTTAGACAGAGATCGATATGTATTAAAATCACTAACAAGTAAATGAACGTACAAATATTCACATGAGTTTTTAGAAGCGTATCCAAACTAACAGTTAATTGAAGAATTGTAAGATGATACAGATATCACAATATAAGATGCGTCTTGAAGCCTAGAGGAGATTATGAGAAAGACGATTCAATCACTAAGACACAAGGGGCTTATTATGGCGGGAGTCGACATTATAGCGTGTAAAACGAAATACATCTAGTAATGAATTTACTTTAAAGATGATGATGTCAAAAAAAAAAAAAAAAAATACACAAAGTTTTGAATTTACTTAAGAGAGAGATAGCGTGTAAAAGGAAATAAACTATGATATTAAGATAATTAAGATCGACTTGGGACTCTGTACTAAAAGGGGAAAGCAAAAAAATTAAATAATATACATTATGATTAACTTTAATAAATACATTTTTATATCATTTTGCCGCCCCTTGAATTCGCTTCTAAGAGGAAAATATAAAAGTAAATTTTAATGCCATATACTACGCATATAAAAAGTTGTATAGGTTGCAAAACGAATTGATCGGGACTCGAACCGGCGATCCCTTGATTGACATTCCAACGCTCTATGCCCTGGGCCACCGACGAACGTCATCGTACAGTACGTATTTCCCTTTCATTCGTTCTTGGAAGAGGCAGCAATAGTGAGAGAAGGAAACTACCTTTACATTTTTGCGTTGCTGTGTATGCATGTATAACTGTATGCCTGTCTGTTGTTACTGAGTCGCTTTTGCACTATGCAGATACGTATAGAAAATATTTATTAATGCAAAGCAATCAATGGTTAACGTGTCTTGTGCATCTGTATTGGTTTTATAAAATTATAAAAACATTAAATGTTGTCTGCTTATGCATAAAAGAAAAACATTTCTGCGAAGTAGCAAGCTTCGAGCCCCAGACCTCTTATCATCCTGCAAATGGTATGTCCTATAACTCGAGCCACTGCTTTACACAATCCTGCAATCATCAATATATATGCAGCCCATTTCTAACGAAATTCTTAATAGTTTCTGACAAATGAGGCAAAACTAATAATATATGTATAAATAAAATAAAAGTAATTAATTTATAATTATTAAAAACTTAAATTTGTAATTGTCAGCAGCGAGGTTTATTCCAACTAAATTAATGGTTGGCCGCTGCAGGTGCCATGAACCTGGTGATCATTCATTCCTTAATATCTTCTATGTTTATGCTCCTATCGTGATGAAATTCTCTGACGTCCGCACAGGGGCATCCTCTATGTGTGCCAAATGTGCAATTTGTGTGATGTCCATAGTCTTAGAAATATGTTTTTTTTTCGATTCATGGGGGCGGAAGGGGGCGTGGCAAAAAAATCTAAAACAAACTTGATCTGGATGCACACTATAAGATTTGAGATCTAGGTGTTCATACAGACGGACAGACGGACAGACAGGCAGACGGACATAGCTAATTCGTCTCGACTGTTAATGCTGATCAATAATATATATACTTTTTAAGGCCTACCAAGCCTCCTTCTGCCTGTTACGCACATTTCGCTTTGGTCAAACTTAGTAGACTATGTACTTTTTAAGTACAGAGTCTAAAACATATATATCTAGAGTTATATACTTGAGCATTAGCACACATTGAGTTTTCTATTGTGCGGGCTCCTGAGCTTAAATCACTCTGCTAACAATTATAAATTTTACTTTTATAATTAAATAATTATTTATGCATTACTTATTTATTATTATTTTTATATAAATATAAACTTTTAGTTTCTCATATTTTGAAATGATTTAATATAATGAATGAGTGGGACATCCAATTTTTATATGAGAGGTCTGAAGCTAAGCCCCAATTTGTTGCAAACGATTAATTTTTATTTTTTTGCATTAAACATACAAAATATCATTTTATAAAATAAATATATGTATGTATCTTAACATTAAAAAATAATGAGAAGTGTTCAGCAGCCATTGTTCTGCGATGTCAAATATTTTCTCTACCTACCTGAATTAGCACATAAACACTAGGTAAACATTACATAGAGGGTTAATGTGGTAAATATATTTATATAATTTGTTTGCTTTACCGTAGAACCCAACACGTTCGGCAAGAGGCTGAACGGCATAGCGGAGAACGAAAACCAGCAAGTAACTCTGAAAGAAGTGTTAAATATTTTGCAAAGCCGGATGCGAGATCCTGATGGCATGGGTCATGGCGACACCCTGGAATCGACAAAACGATGTAGTCCGACGAGGTGCAAAAGGCCTCGGCCAAATGAAAGGCAAATTTAGGAGAATGATGAAACGACCCTGATAGTCGAGCTATCGAGAAATCTAACTCATCAAAGATGTAAGGCAAAGGAGGCAACTCCTCATTAGAGGGAAGGTTGCCAAATCACACTGTAGTACATGATGACAGAACTACTAACCTCAATATTTTCAACATGCTTAAGGGTAGTAAAAGCTAGGGAAGAGTTCGCAAACCCCTTCTCCTCGTGTAGCAGCTACACAAATTGCATAAGAATTTTTGTAAGGCACTCAGTTAATAGGTGAGATTTCAGGCTTTTTTTTTCCAAAATTTCAAATGAGAATCTTACATTATTCTATATATATCGGACAAATTGCATAAAGCGTTAAAAGTCGAGGCATTAACGACTGTCGACTCATTGAGTCAAATAAGAAGTAGGTGGTAATTTAAACCCAAACACAAAATCAGAATCTCAAGCTTACAATCACTATTGCTAATTGAAAGATAAAAAGCCGAACCATCTTAAATTACACTGATGTGATGAGTATTTTAAATTAGCAATTCCCATGTATCACTTGATTATAGACTTCTAGTCGGATAGCATCATTCACTTTATAAACGAATATGTACATATAATTTTATGTTCAAATGTAATTGCAATTCATTTAATTTTACGATGTGACATTAAAACCGCTGAGTTCTGCGAGAGCCGGAGCAAAATGTACTGGGTCATAATTTGTATGCCAATATAAAACTTACGTGGAATATTAGACCGGGTGCCGGAGTCAGCCTACGCACATGTACATAAGACAAAATGTCTAGTAGATGTCCCTCTCGACTAGCCGCAAAACAAAGACTACAATATAAAGATCTTTAGTCAAGTCATTTTTAGGGTAAAGAACTCCGTTTTAAATAACTTACCGCCCTGCAGCAAAGAGGGTACCATTAGCACTTCCAAATGTGCTAACAGTGACACTAAGTGGCATAAGCCATGCCAGGGCACCCAGAATACGATTACCAAAAGTGACAGCGACCGCATCAGATTCTATCATTTCTTGCTCTGACATGGCAGCCAGATATGAGACGTTGATCAGAGCATAGCACAGAGTAACGAGTGGTATACCAATAATAATAGAACGAGGCAAATTCTTGCTGGGATTCTTAATCTCCTCAGTGACATAGTTAAGGTTGTTCCATCCATCGTAGGCCCAAAGGCCCGTATAAAATGCGGTCGCAATGGCGCCAATATTGGGCATCGGCCCATTAAATGCATTTGATAGATGCTGCGTATTGCCATGAAAGAGTTTCCAAGCGCCACCGCAAATCACAATTACTACGGCCACTAGCTTAGCCGCTGTAAATATATTTTGCACCGCCATGCCTAGATTAACGCTGTAACAATTTATGAACAAAATCATCACTGATAAGAAAAGAAAAATATTAAAGTTAAGTTAAATGTCCGACTGCATTTCACTACAGCTAAAGCTTTAGCTTACCAATAGCTACCAATGCCACCATCTTAACAACACCTCTAGGCGGATCACATTCCGTGACAAAGGCTTCAACAGCATATTGTGCAAAAGATAAGCATATTATAGCCATTTGAGATGGCTTCAATACCAATGTTGATACCCATGAGAACAAAAATGCCGGTGCTGATCCATACGCATCCATAAAGTAGGCCCATTCCGCTCCAGACGATGTATTCATTGTGCCAAGCTCCGCATATGACAGAGCGCCTAAAAGCAAACATAAGTTGAAATAGGTATCGAAAAATTGTAAACAAATAAATATAGATAAGCAGATGTTGAATCTTTTCAGCCTTATACATATATATATAATATAACACAAATATCATGACCCATTTTAAACTCTTCAGTTCATTAAAAAGGTGAATTGGGTATAGTGTTTTTTTTTTCAATTATATGTTACAGACAAAAGAGGCACCCCCACCTTATGCGGTATATACATTCTTGACGAGTTAACAATAGTGTCGATTAAGCCATCGCAGTAATTTTTGAGTTTTAGTTTGCTCATATACATGTTTTTGCCTACGTGTTAGGCTATCTAAGAGCCTAGGAAAGACGTAACTCTTATTTATATTTTTATAATAATTGTCGTAATAAAAAAAAACTAGGAGAAGATACAGAGAGCCATTTTAAAGCTTTTAGATTTGCGGGGACTGAGGAAATGTACTCAACATTTTTAATAAACATATTTGAGCTGGGTATAAAATTGACGAACGTAAATGTAAAATTGACGCATTTGTACTGACCTACAGAATGACATTGACAATTCGAATCAACTGTTTAATCTTAACATGTTTAAGTTACAAATGTATTATTGATCAGTATCATGAGCCGTGTTCGTCTGTCTATCCGTCTGAGCATTCGTCCATCTGTCGCTGCAAAAACAAATGTTAGAGGCATCAAAACTGGAATGAACGTTTCTTTATACCGTTCGTCTTAAGTTTATTTGAAATTTTATATACTTTCTAATCAATATACATCACCCACTTATAATATAACTAGTTTCAAAAAATTTCACTTGTTATAAACTTATTAAAAGATCGGAAAAGTATTAATTAGCGGAAAATATAAAGTCAAGGTCCTCGACAGTATGAGACTCGGTATGTTATATCATATACTATTGACTATGATATAATTATAAAAAATAAAGATTTTTAATGCCAAATATACATATGCATATACATATATATATATATACATATACATACATGTACATATATGTGAAATTTAATATAATTTATAATTCTTCCTGACTTCATTAACTCTTTCGAAATTTAAGTCGTAAGTCGTTTCGTCTTTATTTTGTGCGATCGTCTTTTCCCGGGCTCTCGATCAGAACTTCTCTATTAACCTCGAGTTCAACAACTCTTCGTCGCTCAGCTGACTGTGGTAAAAGGACTGAGCAGCAATGCCAGACCCATTCCCACAACTTGGTTAACCTTCTATACATTCGTCTCGAATGCATCGTCATCTTCATCTTCGGTAGGAACCCATAGCTTCATATATTCGGTACAGGTGGATGTGTACCTAGGACCATCGGTGAAATACGTATTCTTGACTATATCGTAGGTATCTTGCGCCTTAGTTATGACAACACGATACGGGACTAAATGCTTCAGCTTTAGCTCACCACCAAGTTGTGTACGCTTGATTGCGACCAGATCGTTAACCTTGTATGCTACGTCTGCGTCGCAAGTTGTATGACTTCTTGTTTTCTTGTTGTAATTTCAGGATCTGTTGCTTGGCGTTTTTGCGTAGTTCATTGTAATTTTTTTGTGAAAAAGTTGCTTGATTTGAATGTCATTTGTGCTTCGAATTTTTTCCCCACAAGCAGCTGAAACGGCGTCATTTGAGTGCTTCTGCAGTACATCGAATTGATGGTTTGTTGAACTTTGTCAACATTGCTTCGATCATCGATGGAGAGTTTGGCCAATACCTGGCCAAACCTGGCCATTCGCTCATGGCAAGCCCGTTACAGCATGATTTCTAATGTTTTCTTCATTGCAATATTGTTGAAACTCATCAGATGTGAAAGCGGATCCTTTATGGGAAACTATTTCGACTGGATTGCCAAAAGTTATACTTTGATTTCCCAGCTTCATAACAACTTACTTCGCTGATGTCGCCTTTTTTAGGTAAAGCCAGCAGAACTTAGTGGAACCGTTGATTACTACCAGTATGTGCTTGTAGTCGATGTGTAATGTTTGTAATGGAACCACTTCTTTCGGCAGTGGATGCAAATCTCCTTTTTTTTAACCAAGCTTGCGGTTTCCTTCACGAACTACGATTCGTTCATCGTCAATTCAACTCATCGTCTTGAGCTTGCTACAGCGCCGAAATCATCAGTAGAAGCATCTATGTGCATCTCCGATTCGTGCTGAGGGTGAAAGATCTTCAATATCAGTTGTTCATTAATAATTTTTTCAGCGTATCAAATGAAGTGATCTCCTTCTCGGTAATAATAAACTTTGCATTTTGTCTCATCAGGTCGTTTAAAGGCTTAGCTATAATGTAAAGTTTAAAATGAATTTACGAAAATAGCCAACAAGGCCCAAAAACCTCTGTAATTGTTTTTGCGTTTTGGGGACAGGAAAATTGGTGACAGCTTTAGTATTCGTCTCAGAAATATGTATTTTACCATTTTCCACAACGTGTCCTAAAAACTCAATCTTTGACATTAAAAAACGATATTTCTTTAGATTAAGTATAAGTCCATAGTCTTCACATTGCTTAATGACTTCTTTGTTATTAGATACAGCTTCGTCTTTGGATCTTGCAGGAATAATGATATAATCAACGTAGGGCATGGCAATTCCTCGTCGTGCTAGCTCTCTAAATATTGAATTTATATGTCTTTGAAATACTCCATGTGAGTTGGTTAAACCAAACGGCACTTTGCAAAACTCATACTGCCCATTGTGCGTTACAAACGATGTACATTTTCGACTTTCTTTTAACGTTAATGTGAAAGAATCCATTCTTCAAATCGATTGTTCTATATATCTTCGCATCAACAAGTCGGTCTAGTTGGTCTTCAATCAATGGCAATAGAAAATGATCTCTTACTATTACCTTATTTATTCTCCTGTAATCGACGCATAGTCTCAGTGTACCATCCCGTTTCTTCACCAGTATTACTGGACAAGTGTACTCTGATTCGGATTGTTCCATTATTCCATCTTTTAGTCCCTGGTCCACTTGATCATCAATGATGCAGCGTTCGGAATATGCAAGCCTGCGTGGTCGCGAATATATCTGATCTTCGCCTTTTATTACGATCTGCATATTCACGTCTGTCGAAAAAGTATTTCTCGGTTTATATTTTATTACGACTTCATACACTTGTCTTTTGGCGTTGGGGCTTGCTTCTGGATTTACTTCAATTAAGTATATATATTCTTGATCAGCATCAACAGCCGAGACGATATAGCCATGTCCGTCTGTCCGTCCGTCCGTCTGTCTGTTTGCCCGTCCGTATGAACACCTAGATCTCAGAGACTATAAGTGCTAGAGTTACCAAATTTGGTGACGACAATCGTACAGTGTGCAGGCAGATCAAGATTGTGTTATATTTTTGTCACGCTCCCTACAGCCCCGCAAATCGAAATAAACGTATTTCTAAAGCTACCGACTTCAGATTTGGCACACAGAGAGGATACCCTTCAGCGGACGTTTTCCGAAAATTTCATCACGATCGGAGCATAAACCTAGAAGTTATTATGCAATGATTACCAGGTTCATGGCAGCTGCAGCGGCCAACAATTGCTTTAGTTACTGTGTAAAACAGTGGCTCAAGTTATGGAATTCTCTGGTAAGAGGTGTAAGGTTCGGAACTTGCTGCGTCTTAGAAATTTTTTTTTAGTCTCTGCATTTAAAAAGGTCTTTGTCTTCTAAGTTTGACGAAAGTGAAATCAACAGCCGTCCGTCTGTCTGTTTGCCAGTCCGTATGAACACCTAGATCTCAGAGACTATAAATGCTAGAGTTACCAAATTTGGTGACGACAATCGTACAGTGTGCAGGCAGATCAAGATTGTGTTATATTTTTGTCACGCTCCCTACAGCCCCGCAAATCGAAATAAACGTATTTCTAAAGCTACCGACTTCAGATTTGGCACACAGAGAGGATACCCTTCAGCGGACGTTTTCCGAAAATTTCATCATGATCGGAGCATAAACATAGAAGTTATTATGCAATGATTACCAGGTTCATGGCAGCTGCAGCGGCCAACAATTGCTTTAGTTACTGTGTAAAACAGTGGCTCAAGTTATGGAATTCTCTGATAAGAGGTGTAAGGTTCGGAACTTGCTGCGTCTTAGAAATTTTTTTTAGTCTCTGCATTTAAAAAGGTCTTTGTCTTCTAAGTTTGACGAAAGTGAAATCAACAGCCGTCCGTCTGTCTAGATTGCTCAAACGCGACGAGACGACAATGTTTATGGCTACTGTCAAGTTCTCGTATGATCCAGAATATAAACCTGGTGAAATGGAAATGTCAATGTACTGTAGAAATGCGACGAGACGTGGTGAGACGCGATCGTAATAAAGGCGAGAGATCAGATGTATTCGCGACCACGCAGGCTTGCATATTCGAACGCTGCATCATTGATGATCAAGTGGACCAGGGACTAAAAGATGGAATAATGGAACAATCCGAATCAGAGTACACTTGTCCAGTAATACTGGTGAAGAAACGGGATGGTACACTGAGACTATGCGTCGATTACAGGAGAATAAATAAGGTAATAGTAAGAGATCATTTTCTATTGCCATTGATTGAAGACCAACTAGACCGACTTGTTGATGCGAAGATATATAGAACAATCGATTTGAAGAATGGATTCTTTCACATTAACGTTAAAAGAAAGTCGAAAATGTACATCGTTTGTAACGCACAATGGGCAGTATGAGTTTTGCAAAGTGCCGTTTGGTTTAACCAACTCACATGGAGTATTTCAAAGACATATAAATTCAATATTTAGAGAGCTAGCACGACGAGGAATTGCCATGCCCTACGTTGATTATATCATTATTCCTGCAAGATCCAAAGACGAAGCTGTATCTAATAACAAAGAAGTCATTAAGCAATGTGAAGACTATGGACTTATACTTAATCTAAAGAAATATCGTTTTTTAATGTCAAAGATTGAGTTTTTAGGACACGTTGTGGAAAATGGTAAAATACATATTTCTGAGACGAATACTAAAGCTGTCACCAATTTTCCTGTCCCCAAAACGCAAAAACAATTACAGAGGTTTTTGGGCCTTGTTGGCTATTTTCGTAAATTCATTTTAAACTTTACATTATAGCTAAGCCTTTAAACGACCTGATGAGACAAAATGCAAAGTTTATTATTACCGAGAAGGAGATCACTTCATTTGATACGCTGAAAAAAATTATTAATGAACAACTGATATTGAAGATCTTTCACCCTCAGCACGAATCGGAGATGCACATAGATGCTTCTACTGATGATTTCGGCGCTGTAGCAAGCTCAAGACGATGAGTTGAATTGACGATGAACGAATCGTAGTTCGTGAAGGAAACCGCAAGCTTGGTTAAAAAAAAGGAGATTTGCATCCACTGCCGAAAGAAGTGGTTCCATTACAAACATTACACATCGACTACAAGCACATACTGGTAGTAATCAACGGTTCCACTAAGTTCTGCTGGCTTTACCTAAAAAAGGCGACATCAGCGAAGTAAGTTGTTATGAAGCTGGGAAATCAAAGTATAACTTTTGGCAATCCAGTCGAAATAGTTTCCCATAAAGGATCCGCTTTCACATCTGATGAGTTTCAACAATATTGCAATGAAGAAAACATTAGAAATCATGCTGTAACGGGCTTGCCATGAGCGAATGGCCAGGTTTGGCCAGGTATTGGCCAAACTCTCCATCGATGATCGAAGCAATGTTGACAAAGTTCAACAAACCATCAATTCGATGTACTGCAGAAGCACTCAAATGACGCCGTTTCAGCTGCTTGTGGGGAAAAAATTCGAAGCACAAATGACATTCAAATCAAGCAACTTTTTCACAAAAAAATTACAATGAACTACGCAAAAACGCCAAGCAACAGATCCTGAAATTACAACAAGAAAACAAGAAGTCATACAACTTGCGACGCAGACGTAGCATACAAGGTTAACGATCTGGTCGCAATCAAGCGTACACAACTTGGTGGTGAGCTAAAGCTGAAGCATTTAGTCCCGTATCGTGTTGTCATAACTAAGGCGCAAGATACCTACGATATAGTCAAGAATACGTATTTCACCGATGGTCCTAGGTACACATCCACCTGTACCGAATATATGAAGCTATGGGTTCCTACCGAAGATGAAGATGACGATGCATTCGAGACAGAATGTATAGAAGGTTAACCAAGTTGTGGGAATGGGTCTGGCATTGCTGCTCAGTCCTTTTACCACAGTCAGCTGAGCGACGAAGAGTTGTTGAACTCGAGGTTAATAGAGAAGTTCTGATCGAGAGCCCGGGAAAAGACGAGTCGCACAAAATAAAGACGAAACGACTTACGACTTAAATTTCGAAAGAGTTAATGAAGTCAGGAAGAATTATAAATTATATTAAATTTCACATATATGTACATGTATGTATATGTATATATATATATATGTATATGCATATGTATATTTGGCATTAAAAATCTTTATTTTTTATAATTATATCATAGTCAATAGTATATGATATAACATACCGAGTCTCATACTGTCGAGGACCTTGACTTTATATTTTCCGCTAATTAATACTTTTCCGATCTTTTAATAAGTTTATAACAAGTGAAATTTTTTGAAACTAGTTATATTATAAGTGGGTGATGTATATTGATTAGAAAGTATATAAAATTTCAAATAAACTTAAGACGAACGGTATAAAGAAACGTTCATTCCAGTTTTGATGCCTCTAACATTTGTTTTTGCAGCGACAGATGGACGAATGCTCAGACGGATAGACAGACGAACACGGCTCATGATACTGATCAATAATACATTTGTAACTTAAACATGTTAAGATTAAACAGTTGATTCGAATTGTCAATGTCATTCTGTAGGTCAGTACAAATGCGTCAATTTTACATTTACGTTCGTCAATTTTATACCCAGCTCAAATATGTTTATTAAAAATGTTGAGTACATTTCCTCAGTCCCCGCAAATCTAAAAGCTTTAAAATGGCTCTCTGTATCTTCTCCCTAGTTTTTTTTTATTACGACAATTATTATAAAAATATAAATAAGAGTTACGTCTTTCCTAGGCTCTTAGATAGCCTAACACGTAGGCAAAAACATGTATATGAGCAAACTAAAACTCAAAAATTACTGCGATGGCTTAATCGACACTATTGTTAACTCGTCAAGAATGTATATACCGCATAAGGTGGGGGTGCCTCTTTTGTCTGTAACATATAATTGAAAAAAAAAAACACTATACCCAATTCACCTTTTTAATGAACTGAAGAGTTTAAAATGGGTCATGATATTTGTGTTATATTATATATATATGTATAAGGCTGAAAAGATTCAACATCTGCTTATCTATATTTATTTGTTTACAATTTTTCGATACCTATTTCAACTTATGTTTGCTTTTAGGCGCTCTGTCATATGCGGAGCTTGGCACAATGAATACATCGTCTGGAGCGGAATGGGCCTACTTTATGGATGCGTATGGATCAGCACCGGCATTTTTGTTCTCATGGGTATCAACATTGGTATTGAAGCCATCTCAAATGGCTATAATATGCTTATCTTTTGCACAATATGCTGTTGAAGCCTTTGTCACGGAATGTGATCCGCCTAGAGGTGTTGTTAAGATGGTGGCATTGGTAGCTATTGGTAAGCTAAAGCTTTAGCTGTAGTGAAATGCAGTCGGACATTTAACTTAACTTTAATATTTTTCTTTTCTTATCAGTGATGATTTTGTTCATAAATTGTTACAGCGTTAATCTAGGCATGGCGGTGCAAAATATATTTACAGCGGCTAAGCTAGTGGCCGTAGTAATTGTGATTTGCGGTGGCGCTTGGAAACTCTTTCATGGCAATACGCAGCATCTATCAAATGCATTTAATGGGCCGATGCCCAATATTGGCGCCATTGCGACCGCATTTTATACGGGCCTTTGGGCCTACGATGGATGGAACAACCTTAACTATGTCACTGAGGAGATTAAGAATCCCAGCAAGAATTTGCCTCGTTCTATTATTATTGGTATACCACTCGTTACTCTGTGCTATGCTCTGATCAACGTCTCATATCTGGCTGCCATGTCAGAGCAAGAAATGATAGAATCTGATGCGGTCGCTGTCACTTTTGGTAATCGTATTCTGGGTGCCCTGGCATGGCTTATGCCACTTAGTGTCACTGTTAGCACATTTGGAAGTGCTAATGGTACCCTCTTTGCTGCAGGGCGGTAAGTTATTTAAAACGGAGTTCTTTACCCTAAAAATGACTTGACTAAAGATCTTTATATTGTAGTCTTTGTTTTGCGGCTAGTCGAGAGGGACATCTACTAGACATTTTGTCTTATGTACATGTGCGTAGGCTGACTCCGGCACCCGGTCTAATATTCCACGTAAGTTTTATATTGGCATACAAATTATGACCCAGTACATTTTGCTCCGGCTCTCGCAGAACTCAGCGGTTTTAATGTCACATCGTAAAATTAAATGAATTGCAATTACATTTGAACATAAAATTATATGTACATATTCGTTTATAAAGTGAATGATGCTATCCGACTAGAAGTCTATAATCAAGTGATACATGGGAATTGCTAATTTAAAATACTCATCACATCAGTGTAATTTAAGATGGTTCGGCTTTTTATCTTTCAATTAGCAATAGTGATTGTAAGCTTGAGATTCTGATTTTGTGTTTGGGTTTAAATTACCACCTACTTCTTATTTGACTCAATGAGTCGACAGTCGTTAATGCCTCGACTTTTAACGCTTTATGCAATTTGTCCGATATATATAGAATAATGTAAGATTCTCATTTGAAATTTTGGAAAAAAAAAGCCTGAAATCTCACCTATTAACTGAGTGCCTTACAAAAATTCTTATGCAATTTGTGTAGCTGCTACACGAGGAGAAGGGGTTTATGAACTCTTCCCTAGCTTTTACTACCCTTAAGCATGTTGAAAATATTGAGGTTAGTAGTTCTGTCATCATGTACTACAAGGTGTGATTTGGCAACCTTCCCTCTAATGAGGAGTTGCCTCCTTTGCCTTACATCTTTGATGAGTTAGATTTCTCGATAGCTCGACTATCAGGGTCGTTTCATCATTCTCCTAAATTTGCCTTCATTTGGCCGAGGTCTTTTTGCACCTCGTCGGACTACATCGTTTTGTCGATTCCAGGGTGTCGCCATGACCCATGCCATCAGGATCTCGCATCCGGCTTTGCAAAATATTTAACACTTCTTCAGAGTTACTTGCTGGTTTTCGTTCTCCGCTATGCCGTTCAGCCTCTTGCCGAACGTGTTGGGTTCTACGGTAAAGCAAACAAATTATATAAATATATTTACCACATTAACCCTCTATGTAATGTTTACCTAGTGTTTATGTGCTAATTCAGGTAGGTAGAGAAAATATTTGACATCGCAGAACAATGGCTGCTGAACACTTCTCATTATTTTTTAATGTTAAGATACATACATATATTTATTTTATAAAATGATATTTTGTATGTTTAATGCAAAAAAATAAAAATTAATCGTTTGCAACAAATTGGGGCTTAGCTTCAGACCTCTCATATAAAAATTGGATGTCCCACTCATTCATTATATTAAATCATTTCAAAATATGAGAAACTAAAAGTTTATATTTATATAAAAAAATAATAATAAATAAGTAATGCATAAATAATTATTTAATTATAAAAGTAAAATTTATAATTGTTAGCAGAGTGATTTAAGCTCAGGAGCCCGCACAATAGAAAACTCAATGTGTGCTAATGCTCAAGTATATAACTCTAGATATATATGTTTTAGACTCTGTACTTAAAAAGTACATAGTCTACTAAGTTTGACCAAAGCGAAATGTGCGTAACAGGCAGAAGGAGGCTTGGTAGGCCTTAAAAAGTATATATATTATTGATCAGCATTAACAGTCGAGACGAATTAGCTATGTCCGTCTGCCTGTCTGTCCGTCTGTCCGTCTGTATGAACACCTAGATCTCAAATCTTATAGTGTGCATCCAGATCAAGTTTGTTTTAGATTTTTGCCACGCCCCCTTCCGCCCCCATGAATCGAAAAAAAAACATATTTCTAAGACTATGGACATCACACAAATTGCACATTTGGCACACATAGAGGATGCCCCTGTGCGGACGTCAGAGAATTTCATCACGATAGGAGCATAAACATAGAAGATATTAAGGAATGAATGATCACCAGGTTCATGGCACCTGCAGCGGCCAACCATTAATTTAGTTGGAATAAACCTCGCTGCTGACAATTACAAATTTAAGTTTTTAATAATTATAAATTAATTACTTTTATTTTATTTATACATATATTATTAGTTTTGCCTCATTTGTCAGAAACTATTAAGAATTTCGTTAGAAATGGGCTGCATATATATTGAGATTGCGGATTGTGTAAAGCAGTGGCTCGAGTTATAGGACATACCATTTGCGGATGATAAGAGGTCTGGGGCTCGAAGCTTGCTACTTCGCAGAAATGTTTTTCTTTTATGCATAAGCAGACAACATTTAATGTTTTTATAATTTTATAAAACCAATACAGATGCACAAGACACGTTAACCATTGATTGCTTTGCATTAATAAATATTTTCTATACGTATCTGCATAGTGCAAAAGCGACTCAGTAACAACAGACAGGCATACAGTTATACATGCATACACAGCAACGCAAAAAATGTAAAGGTAGTTTCCTTCTCTCACTATTGCTGCTCTCTTCCAAGAACGAATGAAAGGGAAATACGTACTGTACGATGACGTTCGTCGGTGGCCCAGGGCATAGAGCGTTGGAATGTCAATCAAGGGATCGCCGGTTCGAGTCCCGATCAATTCGTTTTGCAACCTATACAACTTTTTATATGCGTAGTATATGGCATTAAAATTTACTTTTATATTTTCCCTCTTAGAAGCGAATTCAAGGGGCGGCAAAATGATATAAAAATGTATTTATTAAAGTTAATCATAATGTATATTATTTAATTTTTTTTGCTTTCCCCTTTTAGTACAGAGTCCCAAGTCGATCTTAATTATCTTAATATCATAGTTTATTTCCTTTTACACGCTATCTCTCTCTTAAGTAAATTCAAAACTTTGTGTATTTTTTTTTTTTTTTTGACATCATCATCTTTAAAGTAAATTCATTACTAGATGTATTTCGTTTTACACGCTATAATGTCGACTCCCGCCATAATAAGCCCCTTGTGTCTTAGTGATTGAATCGTCTTTCTCTATAATCTCCTCTAGGCTTCAAGACGCATCTTATATTGTGATATCTGTATCATCTTACAATTCTTCAATTAACTGTTAGTTTGGATACGCTTCTAAAAACTCATGTGAATATTTGTACGTTCATTTACTTGTTAGTGATTTTAATACATATCGATCTCTGTCTAACACTTCAACTACCTGAAATATAACTTTATATTACGAGTTTAGTCAATACGTAACGCAATAATAAGTGATCACCTACCGTGTGCTTTACTATTCTTGCTCTAGTTCTATCAAATCTAGGTTTTCCATATTCTGTTTAGCTTATTTTCTTAAATTATCTCTATCTAGCATATCGTCACATTCAATGTTCCTTCCCAATTATCAATTCTAAGGTGCTTACTTGAGTTACCCATTTACAGTGCAATATATTGCCAGTTGAATCTCAGATAATGCATGTAACCACGATCTCTGAGATGTTTCTACACGGTTACGATACTCTTGACTCTACTCATCTCTCGATATACCTGGTCATTTGGTCATGTAATTAATTTTTTGAGATGAAAAGTATACATGAAAATTTGTTTTGGCAAAGAAACGTCCTTGATTCGCTGATGCATATTTAAACATATTTAGACTCTGAACTAAAAGTTCACAGTCTATTAGGTTTGACGAAAGCGAAATGTGCGTAACAGGCAGAATGAGGCGTGGCAGACCCTATAAAGTATATATATTCTTGAACAGCATCAACAGCCGAGACGATATAGCCATGTCCGTCTGACCGTCTGTCCGTCTGTCCGTCTGTATGAACACCTAGATCTCAGAGACTATAAGAGCTAGAGTAACCAAATTTGGTGACAACACGTGTATAGTTTGCAAGCAGATCAAGTTTGTTTTAGATTTTTGCCACGCCACCTTCCGCCCCCGCAAATCGAAAGAAACGTATTACTGAAGCTACCGACTTTAGATTTAATTCAGATTTGGGACGTATAAAGAATGTCCCTTAGCGGACGTTTTCTGAAAATTTCAGCACGATCGGATCATAAACATAGAAGATATTAAGGATTGAATGATCACCAGGTCCATGGCACCTCTGTGGCCAAAATTACCGCACAGGCGCGAGTTCGAATCCCACTGCTGACAATTCCAAATTACATTTTTTAATAATTATAAATTAATTACTTTTATTTTATAAATACATATATTATTAATTTTGCCTTATTTGTCAGAAAATAAGAATTTAAAAGAAAACAATAACCAAATTTCTTTAGAAATTCGTATACATATATGTATATATATGACAAATGCAAAAACTCGTGCTGTATATGTATTGACGTTGCCGACTGCGCAGTATGTAAGGCGGTGGCTCAAGCTATAGGACGTACGATTTGCGTGTGAGGGGTCTGCGGTTCGAATCTCGGTGCATCCCAAACAAAATTGTAATGTTTTTAAAATTTTATAAAAGCAATATATATGCATAAGACGCGTTTTTAACCACCAATTGATTTGTCAGCATAGTTTTCATAAGCATCTCAGTAAAAACAGACGCGCGCTGTACAGTTACAGTTATACGTGTATACACAGCAACGCGCAAAAAAAGTAACGGTTGTTTGTTTTCCCTTTCGCTCTTGCGCGCTCACTCACTATTGCTGCTCTCTTCCAAGAACGAACGATAATGAGTTGAACATTGCTTAAGCGCTTATTTGGCTTTAAATTTAGTTTTATATTTGCTTTTTTTTTTGCTTTCCCCGATTAGTTCAGAGTCTCCCACAGGCGTCGGACGCGACTGTAGCTGCCTGACTTGTTTTAATCCAGTAATATCCATAAGCATTATCTAATGTATTTTCCCATACCATAAGCTTAATAGATGCATGAACGTGATTTATTACTACCAATCTTAATGCTCTTTGAATTATCGGTAAACAATTGGTTGTACTATTTCTTTGTATTTTTCCATGTAATATTTCTATCCTCAATTCATATGTTTTTTCTAAGTTTTCTGCTGACGTGCGTCATTCGCTCGTCTCTCTATATTTATGATTAAAATCAAATGACTGTAAAATCCACTTGTGCACTCTCGGAGTTAGGGCCCTTTTAGTACGCTACCGACTTTAGATTTAATTCAGATTTGGCACATATGGAGGATGTTCTATTTCGGACGTTTTCTGAAAATTTCAGCACGATCGGTTTATAAACATAGAAGATATGAAGGAATGAATGATCAGCAGGTTCATGGCACCTCTGCGGCCAAAATTGCTTTAGTTAAAACAACAACAACAAGAAACGCCGCAAAGGCGTGAGTTCGAATCCCACTGCTGACAATTCCAAAATACATTTTTTAATAACTATAAATTAATTACTTTTATTTTATATATACATATAATATTAATTTTGCCATACTTGTCAGAAAATGTTGAGAATTCAAGAGAAAGCAATAACCAAATTTCGTTAGAAATTCGTATATATATATATATATATGACAAATGCAAAAACTCGTGCTGTAGTTCAGAGTCTCCCACTGTCGTACCCCGACTGTAGCTTCCTGACTTGTTTATTTATGGGGGCGGAAGGGGGCGTGCCAAAAATCTTACACAAACTTGATCTGCAACAAAAACGTATTACTGAAGCTACCGACTTTAGATTTGGCACATATGGAGGATGTCCCTTTGCGGACGTTTTCTGAAAATTTTAGCACGATCGGATCATAAACATAGAAGATATTAAGGAATGAATTATCACCAGGTCCATGGCACCTCTGCGGCCAAAATTGCCGCACAGGCGCGAGTTCGAATCCCACTGCTGACAATTCCAAATTACTTTTTTTAATAATTATAAATTAATTACTTTTATTTTATATATACATATATTATTAATTTTGCCTTATTTGTCAGAAAATGTTAAGAATTTAAGAGATAGCAATAACCAAATTTCGTAAGAAATTCGTGTATATGTATATATACAAATGCAAAAACTCGTGCTGTATATGTATTGACGTTGCCGACCGGGCAGTATGTAAGGCGGTGGCTCAAGTTATAAGACATACGATTTGCGTGTGAGAGGTCTGCGGTTCGAATCTTGGTGCATCCCAGACCAAATTTTTAATGTTTTTAAAATTTTATAAAAGCAATATGTAGGCACAAAACGCGTTTTTAACCACCAATTGATTTGTCAGCATAGTTTTCATAATAAGCATCTCAGTAAAAACTGACGCGCTGGACAGTTACAGTTATACGTGTATACACAGCAACGCGCAAAAAAAGTAACGGTTGTTTGTTTTCCCTTTCGCTCTTGCGCGCTCACTCACTATTGCTGCTCTCTTCCAAGAACAAACGTTAATAAGTTGAACATTGCTTAAGCTTATTTGGCTTTAAATTTAGTTTTATATTTGCTTTATTTTTTTTGCACTCCCCGTTTAGTTCAGAGTCTCCCACAGCGTCGGACGACTGTAGCTGCCTGACTTGTTTTTATTGGTGCACAAACAAGCTTAATTTAAACAAGCTTAAGATAAAGCTAAGATCTTTTTTATTAGCTGCCAGACAAGATTGCTCAACTTATAATTTCTTTTTTTACAGTCATTAATTGCCTCGGCAATGGTGCTGCATGGTACAATTGATTCGCTGATTGATTTCTTTAGTTTCACCGCATGGATATTCTATGGTGGCGCAATGCTGGCGCTTATCGTGATGCGATATACTAAGCCTAACTGTCCTCGGCCATACAAGGTGCCAATTATCATTCCCGTTGTGGTCTTGGCCATATCTGTGTACCTCGTTGCTGCGCCTATCGTCGATACGCCGCGCATTGAATATGTGTATGCACTGCTCTTTATTTTTGCAGGCCTAATTTTTTACATACCCTTTGTAAAACTTGGCATGACACCGCACTTTATGGGTAAGTTCTTATAAAAAATTATCCATAATCCTAATCCCACAAATATACTTTTTTGTGCACTTTTAGACAAGGTGACATTGTTCTTCCAGTTGCTGCTGGAGGTTGTACCAACATCATCAATGGCCATGTTCAAGTAAACACATTCATATTCTCAATTATCTATGTAATATTGAATAAATGTTTTAAAAGAAGATCAAAAAAATGTATATAGCTTGGTATAATTTCAAGTTCTAAAAATGAATCAAGATAAACACTAATATATATATTGGTATTAAGCAATGTATATACATATATGTACATATGTCATAAAAAAATGTAATACAATTAAGTAAATACAATATTATAAATTTGTATGGGTTGTGACACAAAAACTCAATCTAATTGAAATATTTAAGGTTTTATATAATTCAGATTGAGTTTTGTGTCACAACCCATAAACATTATAATATTGTGTACTTAGTCATTATATTGAACATAATAATATTAGAGGTTGGTTAATTTCAATATGAAATTACGTAATGCTCAGCATGTGTATATACCATGTCAACATATACAAAAGCTTGTTGCTATGAGCATGCAATGAATTAGCACCTTATGTACTTTGTGAATGTATATGTGTATACATGGATATGTATATAAATTATGCTAATAATGGTATAGTGGATGGGCACTCTGTGAGCTTGATGATGTCCCGGCGGCGATTGTGGGGAGTGACTCGATATTCGATTCACCATTTGCACAATGTTGGCCCTGTGGCTCAACCATTAATGACAATGTTTTCGATGAATGCCGGAGCAATGTTTATTATAAGGCAAGTATTGGTTTAGGTTCTCTGAACATACACGATACCGCTGCTCTTGCAACGACTGCAAGGGATCTGGTTACCGCCGCTGACCGTTGCGATCAAGGAGATGAACTAAATGGTTTGTTGTGTCAGCATGAATACAATTGTCAGCCAATACAATGGCCGTCCTGTTAGGTAATGGTGAAGCTGCTAAGTCTGTAGTTTGATTATACGTGATGGGTTTCAAGTGACTGAATGTGGCCTCGCGCGCCGGTGGCGTGGGACACCAGCATACAGAACGATGTGGGGAACTCTGGGGTATTCTATGAAAATAATACGTTTTCGGACTGGAGGACTTTTATGTTGGATGCCTCTATTAGGCATACTACTTGGTGTAATGTAATGTTTATCTAGCATAGACTTCAAATCAGCATGGTCAAGAATCGTAGCATTTAAAATGTTATAATAATTATAATTTTAATTTTGTATTTCAGCTGTTAACATTCTATTTCAGTCAAATAATACAACGAATAAGTACATTTTTCTACGTTTTTATATACTGTACATATATTAGCTTTGAGCGAAAAGTATATAACAGGCAGAATAACCGTATAAAGTAAATACATATATTCTTGATCTTGTCTGCCTGTCTGTCTGTCTGTCTGTCCGTCTGCCTGTGTGTCTGCTTGCCTGGCTGTCTGTCTGTTTGTATGATCGCGTCTATATCAGCAACTGTATGTGCTAGAAAACCATTGTGCATGGAGGTTCTTGTATACTTCCTCCCCTTCCCGAGCATATCGAAATAACTAATTACCAAATG
>JAWNLW010000331.1:0-86407 GCA_035042075.1 Drosophila macrospina | reverse complement strand
GAGTTGGACGACGCGGCAACATTAGCGGCAGCAGCAGCAGCAGCCACAGCTGTCGGCGACTGTGCTACTGCGTCAGCAGCAGCAGCGGAAGCGGCAGCTGCGGCGGCGACAACAGTAGTCACACCCACCTGGTGATGGTGGTGTTGTTGGTGGTGGTGGTGCTGTTGGTGGTGTGGGTGATGATGATGGGCGGGATGCGGAAGATGCTTCGAATGGTGCACACCCGCAGTCAGCGCTGAGGTGGCCATGGTAAGATTATTGGCCGCCTGTGCGGAAACAATTTGTGAACTGGTCATGGAGCTTATGGCCTGCAGTGTCTGCTCTTTCTCATTAAGTAAATGCAAGGATATACCATTGGGTTCCTGGAAAAAGAGTTTAATTTTTGATCGTGTCTATGTCGTGGCATATGTGTTTTGGCGTGTTTGTGTGTGAATTACGAAGACAGACTGAAGCGTATTTAATTTTCTGATCAACAGAACGTCACATGGTTGGTGGTCATGTTGTGCGCGATTAGAGGGTGGGGAGGTAGGGGACTCACATATGGATCACCTGAAAGCCACACTGCCATTGGCCAAAGCAGTTGTTCCGCTCAATACACTAACACACTCAGAAAAGCTGAAACTGCTAGTGTGCGTCAGACACTCCCAGGTAAGTGATTGACTATTCATTCTGAGTCACTTTCTAATTCTTATAGCGACTTGGCTTGACACAACTTGCAAACGAGACACTCTTGCTTTCATGCCAATGTATGTACATACGTAACTCTTTCAAAATGTATAACATTTTAAGTATAAGTATATTTATATGTAGTTAAGTTCAAATTAAAGTATTTAAAAATTCAAATAACCTGAACAATTTGAAATTCACCGTCGTATAGGCCTTAAACAGGAATTTCAAAAATTCAAATTCTTAACGATTTTGTTATTTTTTCTAACTTTTTGGAATGTTTCTAACTTGAGGATTATACAATAGTTTTAAATAAAGTTAACATACTTATTCCTGCAATGCTCCCACCTGTTCTACCACACTAAAAAGTATTCTCCCTCCTGCTCTTCAAAATTGTTGCTTACGAAGGTAATAGTTTCCACATTTAATGAAAGTTTTCAGTGCAAACTGACAACTGTTGATGTACAGTCTGTCAACTAATTCTTTGTAAAATAAATTTAGTCACACACTTTCAAATTTAACATGAGAAATATAAGTAATGGCATTATTTGGGAACATTTTTTTTTAACAATTACTGTTAAGATATGTATAAGCAATACGAATAATAAAAGTAAATAATACAATTCCAAGTAAAGCACGAAAAAAGTGCAGAAAATAAAATAACAGCATAATTGACGCAGTCAAAAAATTCTTTGCAAAATACAAACACTGGTTGAAAGAAGACCAAAGAAAAACTAACGGGACAGCGAATTCGAAGAAAACCGATCGCGTGTTTTTTTCTAGTCTTCACTCAGGATAATTTGATTCAATTAGTTTATTTTCATTTTAACAAAGGTACAACAGCAAACGAGTTGGCTGAAAGATACCATATTAAACTAAGAACAGTTTATAATATTATAAACCGAGCAGAAAAAGAAAACAGATTGGAGTTATACAGCTCTGAAGGCAGACCACCAAAGCTCTATATGCGGGATTGCTCAAAAATTTTGAAAAAAAAATTGAAGAAAAACCGTAAACAAGCCTCAGAGAGTTGGCTAATGATGTAAAAACGGACTGCAAGAATTCCGTATGCCATGAGACTGTGAGGAAATTACTCAAGCACCTCAAGTACCCATCATCAACACTGAAAAGCGCTTGAGATTCGCATTTTTTAATTTTAGCAGTTCTCCGGAGTACTGGAATGATGTAATTTTTTGTGATGAGACCAAGATCATGATGTACTATGATAATAGACCCAGCAAAATTTGGCGAAAGCCAAAAACAGCCTTCCAGGCCAAAAACATTGTGCGTACTGTTAAGTTTGGCAAGTTTCAGTAATCGTGTGGGGATGTATTTCATCCAAAGGCGTTGGAGAGCTGCACATTTTTAATGATATAATGACAAAAGAGTTTTATTTAGACATTTTATAAAATGAATTGTCAAGTGCGCGCAATTTTGGCTTTATTGATCCCCAAAACAGCAACAAACTCAAATATAAGCTGTACCAGGATAATGATCCGAAACGCAAATCGCTGCTGTGCAGCACCTGGCTGCTTTGTAATTGACACGCCCGCCCAGAGTCCGCACATCAATTCTATAGAAAATTTGTGGGCATTGCTTAGGAAAAAAGTGGCCAAAAGGAGCGCTTCGACAAAAGGCGACTTGATTAAGTGCATAAATGAGGAGTGGCTTAAAATACCGAAATATTACGACTTAAATGGACTTATATCGTCGATGTCACGGCGACCTAGGGGAGTTATGGATGCTAATGACGGGCATACAAATTATTAGCCAATTATAGCTTATTGTTTAAGAGATATAGCGTTGTTTGCAACTAGTGTTTGCATTTTGCAAAGAATTAATAGACAGCTAATTTTTGCTGTTTTTTTATGTTTCTATGTATTTTTTATGTTTCTGTTTTAATTTTTATTAATTTTGCTTAAGAATATATATATATATGAACTAAATTGTGAAAGATTGAACATGAAAACAAAAGGCCTTCCTAATAAATTATTATGTTAAAGTTGAAACTGTGTCACCTTTTTTATTTTGCAAAGAATTAGTTGACATACTGTATGTACATACATATGAACATAGGCATATCTTCCACACATACGGTCAATTGCGAAAAGCCATCAAAGACAAATTTTTAAAATTTATCTCCTTTTATTTTAACAATTAAGTAATTTTTTAATTTTATATTTCAGAATAACATTTATGCAAAGAATAAAAATGTATATTTAAAAATAAAAAAGAAAATTGCAAATGAATATTGTTGTTTATTAAAAAAAAAGTGTAACAAATGAGGATCGAACCCATAGACAGTGCGCTCCTAGAATGCACTATATCCACAGAGCCATCGCAACGTTTCTGAAGCTGCCGTCGAATTCTAAGTATAAGGAAGGAGAAGGGGCATTTCAGCATTCGATTTCGTTGCTTGCTTGAAAGACAAAATACAGCGCGTAATGAGTGTGTATCTACCGCATACACATACACCGCATACATACAAGCAAAACATGAGCGCAAGCGACATGCGCCATCCACTCTGTTCGGCTGTCTGAAACAGACTAATGGTATTTTCGGCGTTGTTTTGCTGCCCTCAGCTTTGCGCTCTCCGCTCAGCATTTTGCACTCTGGGGTTATCCGCTATGCCGTTCGGCTGCTTGCCGAACATGTGGGGTTCCATGGTAGAGCAAAAAAGTGATATCAATTTCTAGTACCAAATCAACGCTCTATGTATTGTATGCTTAGTGATATAAGAGAACCTTCTTGCCAAATTTGGTGTCTCTTACTCTTATAGTTGCTGAGATCGACGCGTTCATACAGACAGACAGACATTTTGAGCAAAACTAATATATCCCTGCCTTTTCAAGGTATATGTAGATAAAGCATACCAAAGTGATCAACTACGACGAAGAGGTCAAAACATAATAATATGATTTTAGTTCAGTTCAGACATGGCACATTTCCTTCAAATATATTTCCAAAAACAGACCAGTTGTACAGAGTATTACTTTGTCGATCTTTACTGTTATCTACTGTCACGTAAATCGCAGCTATTAAATTAAAACACAAAAGCAAACAAATTGCTGTAATTACCATAAATTGAAAACAAAAAGCGAAACATTTTCGAATTAGTTCAGAGCCCTCGATTATGATTATAGAAAAACGTTCAACGATCGCAATCGTTAATTCTATTAGGTATGTTTTGTTAAATATATAATAAATAAATAAATAATCAACTACGTTATGTGTCTGCTCGAACTTATATTACATTATGGGTTGGATATTTTACAAGACAAGTCTAATTTAAATATGTTTTATAATTATATATTTATATTATTTATAATTGACAATTCCATTAGTGAAAAGATTTAAATACTAAATTGATGAATATCTGGGGTATGACCGAGAATGTTCAGAGTTGGATTTTCAGATCAGATTCAGATTGAGATACCGATTCATATGTGCTTCGTGTTCGGCAATATATTTGTTATTATTAAACTAAAGTGCGCTATAATTTGCATCCTCTGTCTCTGCATTGATCGCTGTCTGAATATATAGTCGACTCTGTCAACGACTCTCAATTTTTGCTAAAGAAAACTGCAGGCGGCATGCACTTCAAAAATAAAATGCCTTTTCCTCCGACTCTTGAGTGTAATTAATTAATTTCGCTCTCACTTTACTACGCGCGGTAAGGGCAATGCCTTATTATAGTTATGGCTATTCACTGTTCACTGTGCACATTCGTTGGGACAACGGCTGCAGCTCAGTAATCATTCTGCTTTGATCGTGAACGCTCGTCGCCGCTGGAACCGCCAACTAACCACGTGGCTGAATATTTCATCAAGTCTCCAAGGATTTCAATTGATTAAACTGTTCACTCGAAAAGGTCTTTAAAATGTCCCACGGTGAACGGAAAGGCCGCCTGAACGTGGTCAAATTTTTAGAATTGGTAAGGATTTTTTTAATCCACATTCAAAATGGGTTCCAAGTCATAAAAGTTTGGAAATGTAGTTTGACTTATACACATATCTATAAGTAATATATCAAGTGGAATTTTAAAAACAATTCTTGGTTATTTTATCTGTAGGCATTTTCCGTTGCTTGCCTTGTGTTGCATTTCTACAGTTTCAACGATCGCGACATAATGACATCGTTTATGGCAACAGGCACATTCACCGGTTACATTATTGTGGTTATTGGCGTTTTTGCAGGTGTGAAACTATCTTAACTATCTTATGTATGTATGCTATGCATAGGGAATTTCAATTAACATTTTTTATATTTTCCACAAGGCGTTCTAATGCGAGCACCAATTCATAAGAGGCTCGACATATTCTTTAGTATTCTGGGTTGTGCCCTGTTTGTCGCTAGTGGCATCTTTATTATAGAAGCTTGGGAGTTCTCGTTCCGGACGCGTACTCGCGATCTGGCACTCATCAAGGCCTCGTTATCGATTGTAAATGGAGTTCTGTTTGGCTTCGATGCCATATTCACATATCGGGATAAGTGAGAAACTGATGAGCTACTTACACTCATGCATTTAAAACTAAACCTAAGGCTTTATGTATTGTGTTAATTTCTTTGCAAACTATTAACTGTGACCTTTAAAAAACGCTTTTATCACATCAAAAAAAAATAAAAATAAATAAATAAATATATATATATATATTTTTTTTTTTTTCAGTACAAAAAATAGACTTACACATGCTTCAAAAGTCAATATAATTAGACTGAGGCCCGCCCACAACACACATCAATTAGCTAATGACTGGAAATCGTGAAAATAGCTTTTTTTAGCTTTTGCATTTTATTGTGTTGTCGTTATGATTTTCATGCTTGATTGACGTGAGAAAGTATTCTTCTTGAATGTTCTTCACGTCTATCGGGATTTTGTTTCTTTGGATGTTGTTGGCGGCGGTGCGCCTCTTAAGCAGAGTTGTGTATGTTGAGTCGAAAAATATCATGAGCTACGAAGTAGGTACCGGCATTGGCTTTTAGCACAAATACCTGGGAAAAAGCGTGTGGAGGATCATCATCGCACTGCAAAAAATTTTTTTAAATATTTGTATTAACATGATAAAAATATCAAATTGGTTAATAAAAAATGTTTATAAGCATTCTGCAAGCTGTGCTAATAGTTGGTTAATAAATTGACAGTATTAAAATAAAGACAAACATAAAGTCATATATCATAAAGAGAAGTTTTCATTTACAATCGAAGTTCGATGATTTGTGGCATAAACGAATGTATATAAAAATCAACACAGTTCAGAAATTAAAAGTTGTGTTAAATAAAATTGGTGCATTAAATCTCAATACTCGTGGATAATATGGTCAAAGATATGAAGTTTGCGAGTAGTGCAGACCATCTAGATTTCTGATTTTATAAATTTAAATAAGCGGATCAGTTACGCGCGCACAACCGTTAATACCCCGATCCAGTCATCTTAATAAAGTGATATCATAGAATTCCATATGGTATATGTTGATATATCTTCGCTTACAGCACCTGCATATTTTCCCATAGTTTTACTTGCTGACATTTTTATACAGGCATACTGTCCCGCTCGCTCACACTGTTGCAAACGGACCTAATTTTATGAAACTTTCAGGATTTTTTCATAATGCTATTCTTTAAATATTTGTTTAATTTAAATTCTCTGCGCGAAAAAATATAATCTATATAAGCTTGACCTGCAGACGCAGTCAGACAAACATGACCTAATTTACTCGACTGATCAAGAATATATAACATGTAAACTACTTTTTTTTATTTAATGGGCACAGGATATAAAAACATTATAAAAACTATATTTTTACCAAATTAAATATTTGCTAGCTGTTTTGAGTGAAACTCTATATATATTTTATACTTATGTTTTCTAGATTTTGGTCAATTTTAATTTGAATAACTAATTTAAATGTGTGTGAAAACTAATTTCAATAAAATCATAAAAACGAAAATAGAATGTTTTTCAAAAGTAAATAAAATACAAATTCTTGTATAATCAATGTTTTTTGGTGTTGCGATTGATACGTGGTCGCATACTGTAGTACATCCGACTCGTTGTTTACAGTTCACAAAGAAAAAAAATAAGTTATATAGTATTTATTTGTTATGAAAATCACTTTATTTATAAGCTATTCATTCAATTGTGTGATGTGTGACTAACCTTGCGATTTATACACAATTGGAAAAAAAATATGCTTAGGATACTATATTACAATATCAAAGCTGTGGGTTTTTCTGATATGATTCTTATCTTGTATATTCAAACAAACTGATCAAGAAATACACTGTTCAGATTTGTTCCGACTGCGAAGACAATATGACAAAAGCTAAAACGTTACCAAATTAAAATTTTCGAAACTATTGTGTTGTAAAAACGAGCAATAATTAATATAAATTTGCTTTGCGTTAACAGTTTCCTTACGGCAATTGCACCCACGCTAAGAATTAGGAAAAATACGGTGATCACGATGAGCCGTAGCTGAGAACAGCGCCAGAGCAGTAACTGCCTATGTGCAGGCATGTACATTTATACATAAGTATGTAATATAGTTTTGCATATAGTTTTGTTAACAAGCTTCAATAGAACAAATACACAAAATTATTAAACTCATTTAGTAATTTGATTGGTTTCTGTTACGAGTAGACTTAAAAAATGATTTTTACTTTGACCGGCAAGGATCGCTTTGTGGGTGTTACGATTGTTGTTTTCTGCTGGTATATTTGGCTACAAATCATGCAGCGCAAGCTTAAAGATATCGTGCTGAACAAAGAAGCTAACGCCTACAGGCTTGAGCATAAAGGTCTGAATATACGCATGCGGTTGATCCTCATCTGTCTGAATCAATATATACAATAAATATACAATATCAATATATATATATATATATATATATATATATATATATATATATATATATATATATATATATATATATATATATATATATATATATATATATATTCAGTATGTCAACTCATTCTTTGCAAAATAAATTTAGTCACACACTTTCAACTTTAACATGAGAAATATAAGTAATGGCATTATTTGGGAACATTTTTTTAACAATTACTGTTAAGATATGTATAAGCAATAAGAATAATAAAAGTAAATGATACAATTCCAAGTAAAGCACGAAAAAAGTGCAGAAAATAAAATAACAGCATAATTGACGCTGTCAATAAATTCTTTGCAAAATGACAAGCACTGGTTGAAAGAAGACCAAAGGAAAACTAACGGGATAGCGAATTCGAAGAAATCGATCGCGTGATTTTTTCTAGTCTTCCTTGCACTCATTTGATTTAAAATTTGCTTTGGTTTAGTGTACGTTACTGCTAAATTAAAGATTTTTACAATGCCTGGAAAATGCACTGGGAATATTTTGATTAAATTAGTTTACTTTCATTTTAACAAAGGAAAAACAGCAAAAGGGTTTGCTGAAAGATATCATATTAAACTAAGAACAGTTTACAATATTATTAACAGCTCTGAAAAAGAAAATAGACTGGATTTATACAGTTCTGAAGGCAGACCACCAAAGCTCTCTGGGCGGGATTGCTCAAAAATTTTGAAAACAATTGAAGAAAAACCGTAAACAAGCCTCAGAGAGTTAACAACTAATATAAAAACAGACTGGAAGAAGTCCGTATGCCATGAGATTGTGAGGAAACTACCCAAGCACCTCAAGTACTCATCATATGTAGCAAGGAAGAAGCCTTCTGCTGTTAACATTGAAAAGCGCTTGAGATTCGCATTTTTTAATTTTAGCAGTTCTCCGGAGTACTGGAATGAAGTAATTTTTTGTGATGCGATCAAGATCATGATGTACTATGATAATAGACCCAGCAAAATTTGGCGAATGCCAAAAACAGCCTTCCAGGCCAAAAACTGTGCGTACTGTTAAGTTTGGCAAGCTTTCAGTAATCGTGTGGGGATGTATTTCATCCAAAGGCGTTGGAGAGCTGCACATTTTTAATGATATAATGACAAAAGAGTTTTATTTAGACATTTTTGAAAATTAATTGTCAAGAAGTGCTCGCAATTTTGGCTTTATTGATCCCCAGCAACAAACTCAAATATAAGCTGTACCAGGATAATGATCCGAAACACAATTCGCTGCTGTGCAGCACCTGGCTGCTTTATAATTGCAGCAAAGTGATTGACACGCCTGCCCAGAGTCCGCACATCAATCCTATAGAAAATTTGTGGTCATTGCTTAGGAAAAAAGTGGCCAAAAGGAGCGCTTCGACAAAAGGCGACTTGATTAAGTGCATAAATGATTAGTGGCTTAAAATACCGGAATATTACGACTTAAATGGACTTATATCGTCGATGTCACGGCGACTTAGGGCAGTTATGGATGCTAATGACGGGCATACAAATTATTAGCCAATTATAGCTTATTGTTTAAGAGATATAGCGTTGTTTGCAACTAGTGTTTGCATTTTGCAAAGAATTAATAGACAGCTAATTTTTGCTGTTTTTTTATGTTTCCATAAATTTTTTATGTTTTTGTTTTAATTTTTATTAATTTTGCTTAACAATATATATGTGAACTAAATTGTGAAAGATTGAACATGAAAACAAAAGGCCTTACTAATAAATTATTATGTTAAAGTTGAAACTGTGTCACCTTTTTTATTTTGCAAAGAATAGTATATATATTTCTTTTTAATTTTATATAAATATCTATGTAAAAATGCTTAATGAATACATACGCAAACATTAATTGACCAAATAGTTATATGCTTAATGATTCTTACCTGTAGACGTCCAAGTACATTAATCAGCACTCCGCCATCGAATGTGGGCTGCGAGTCGACAGTAGTAATAACTCGCGTGATCTTTTGAAAACTAAGACTCTATAGGTGCAAAAGTAAATAACAAAAAACGGTGAGTAATTGAAGTTGATGTATATATTTAAATGTTTATTTTATATATTTGTGTACCTGAACTTTTTCCAAAATCTTTGGCGCTCCCTGTATTTGATGCCCTTCGAAGGTCATAAAAGAATCTGTTGCCTGTAACAATATAAACATAAATATGTCGGAGCATTTGATTAGTGCGTTCGCGCACATACAAAAAGGTAGCCATAGACACGATATATATGTACATACATGCAAATAGTTATGTGTATGTATGAATGTATATACATATGTAAATATTTTTATGTGTGTCATACTTTGTTTGGGAAATTTCGAGAACAGAATTAAAATACAAAAAAAAACGACTAAAAACATATTAAACTGTAAACATATACCGGACAGCTTCGATTAACTGCATAATACATAAATTATTTTCGCGCTCTTTTTGTCACTCAGCTCCAAGCAAAAATTATGTTTCATGCAATTTGCCAGGGGCGCATCTCGCGTCACCTGTGCTACCAGCAGCAACAGGAACTGTAGTTATCGTATTGTATGTAGGATAATATGTTTTATATGTCGGTGTTAAACTCACGAATTTTGGATGACGATGTTAATACGCTCGAGAATTGGGATGCCCATAGATGCTACTTACGCTGTAGAAGTTAACCACGTTAGCGCGGTTCTCCGGGTCGTCGAAAATGCCATAATATTGCTGAACAAATCCCTTCCAATGTCCTCATATTGTGGGTTTAATGCCATGTTGTTAGTTTTCGATAGATTCGAGCTTTACGACAAAATCAACAAAATCTTAAAACCTTAATGTGCAAGGCAGAAAACGCTCAGACAACATCAAACGATAAATTGGTTACCACAACTCAGTGACTCGATTACTTGAATTCATGGAAATACAATGAAAAATATCGACTAGTCGATATCTCAAAATGTAACCACAGTTTTTAAAGCAGATTGAATTTATTAGTATTTAATTTAATTGCTTTAATTTTTTTGGCTTTATAAGTTATACATTTTAATTTCATTAGGTTTATTATAAAAATCTGCATTTTCGCGCTTTCATGAGTCGGTCACATTGTTACATTCTCGAAAATCAAGACGGTTGTGCGTTTCGTGCGCAAAGCGATTAAAGTGGTTTTCTGATATGTTAACTTTTGGAAATATTTCGCAATTATGTCGCATATGCCTGCGCCATTTGCGGCAGATAAACGAACAGCAGCGTTCAACTGACAGCAATCAATCTTTAAGGAGCAAATCCAGTTATAATTCAAAGACACTTCCCCATATGGCCAAGATGTTGAATCAATTTTTTGCCATTGACGTGTTTCAGCAACCAGATGCCTTTCCGCAGAATATTTGTGCATTGTGCTACAATGCTATCGAATATTTTCAACAACTGTGCTCCGTAGCCAAGCAGAGCAATGAGACTTTGATGCGCTTGACAATATCCCTAGAAGTTGATGAACCACCACGCCGGATGACAGATACAGTTGCAGACACTGATGCTGGAAAACATTTGGTTGGTATATACACATGTTTACAGTTGAGTCAGCTTGTTTTAGGGCTGAGCCAGCATTTTTGCAGTTTCCGCTCGTGAAAGAAGAGTCCATGGAAGACGCACCGCAGCAACAGCAACAGGAGTACGAGTCAGACCTTAATGAAGATGAACACCATGAAGCAGAAGTGGGCTTTAACATTGAGGGCCAGGATTTACAAAACAATAACGAGACCAGCATAAACTGCAAAGCGACTGATACTTCCGCTGACAACAAACGCAAATTGCTTGCTTGTCAGCAGTGCGGTAAGCAGGTGTATAAGCTGCCCTACTTGGAGGCACACATACGCAGCGTGCATGAGGGCCATCAAAAACCGTTTCTCTGTCGCAACTGCGACAAAGCTTTTACACGATATGAACAACTGCGTTCGCATATGCGCAATGTGCATCCCGTTCTAGCCACCGCTACAACAATGAAAAATGAGCAGCTGGAACTGATCTGTGAACAGTGCAATCGTAAATATAGTACTAAAAATGCCTTGGGCGAGCATTTGAAGCGCCACGCGCAGGAGAAACCGCATATTTGTGAGCACTGCGGTGTCGCAAAGGTAACACGAACCGAATTGCTCACTCATCTACGTATACACAATCCGGACTGGGAGAAGTTCAAGTGCAAGCAATGTCCCCAACTGTTTCGTCATAAGAGCGCAATCAGCCGGCACGTGCGAGTTGTTCACGAGGGGCAGAGACGGTTTCAGTGCGGCCACTGCCATAAGAGATTTGGCACACACGCTTCTCAGCAGCGACACGAGCGTTTACATGTTGAAACATTTTAATTGACTGGGCCTAAAACCGCTATTTCCAATTTATACTTACATATATTCCATTGTATGTATTTATATATTCAAAAAATATGGAGTTAATTGACATCCGTGCTCTTTAAAAGGGACACGAAAATTATCATATAAGTGACTTGAACAAACTAATCTAATAATTATATAGAAGATACCCTTTTAATTTTGTCGTAATAGAAAGTACTGTAATATTCATAAAATTGAATAAAAATGTATGTCGTATGTCGAACGATATTGCGATCTTAGACTCTCTAGATGTCCAATTCAAGCAAAAGCACAACTTGCTGATCACGTAGTAGCTGCCGCAGTGGATTGGCGTTGTCTCATTTATGTTATGAAACCGGTCCTAACACATGGTCCTACTACAAATCCATTTAAAAAGCAATCTGGATTTATGGGTCCCAACTATGAAGGAACGCGAGCGCAGCAACATTGGCATCGTACAACATTGGCCTCGTATGTTCGAAACGGAACCATTCATAGAGATCGCAAATTGCGACGCATAATAAAAAGCAAGATATCAGTGCACCAATATCAGTTTGCAAGCCAATTATCTCGGGTTTGCAATACTTCCCGCCTTTCAGTGACTGGAAGGTCCAGTCTAGTATCCATTATAACCCCGTAACTCTGCTTAACTCAACATAAATGTTGGTTAACTTTTTACATTTTTTCAAGTAGTGACCCTGTTGCTTGATACACTTTTTCAAGCCAAAATGATTTATAATCAATCCAAATAATAATTCCTCAAATAAGGCATGCATTTACTCACGCGAGAATGTTTTTCTCTTTTTAATGTAATCGATATTATTCGATATACATATATGGGCTTAACCAGGAGAAAATTTAATATTCCCTTCGAAACCAGGCCATTACACTTGCTGGAGACGGCAGCAATATATCTTTAAATTTCGTTGAATCTAATGAAACCGGGCGAATAGTCGTTTACGTTCAAAATTTATTACAGACTAAGGTGCCATCTAGGGAAATTTAAAAAATGACCGTAATCTGAAGTGTGACCAATAATACAAATATAAAAATGCTATACAAGCATAACGCAAAATATCGATAAATTGTATTTGATTTAATAACAACAAACTTCACAAGCCAAAACGTAAAACGATTTATTATTCCTTTTTTTTAATACAAATAAATTAATAGACTTTCTTCACAAAATCATGCTAGTATTTAAAAGACAAACGCAAGTTAAACTTGAGAGACTGAACAAGTTGGCAATTAGTTGGCTGCGAAGCCATCATCAGTGCATTTTAGAAAACACTACTAACTCCGAGTATAAAGTCCAACAAATACAACGTAAAGCGTTTTGTAATTACAGAATCAGCATGTTAAAATATTTGAATCAAAAAGAGGCCATTAATGTGGATCTAGATCTCTTCAATGAATATAAATTCAGTGTGGATCAACTAATGGAGTTAGCCGGACTTAGCTGCGCGCACGCCGTGACCAAATGCTTTCCGGCCGATCGTTTTTCCCGTGTGCTTGTCTGCTGCGGACCCGGCAACAATGGTGGCGACGGACTGGTCTGTGCTCGCCATTTGACTCTCTTGGGATACAAGACCACTATTTACTATCCAAAGCCAACGCCAAAACCGCTTTATGAGAATCTGGCACATCAGTGCAAGATGATGGAAATTTGTAACATATACGACTGTCCCACCGTAGAAATGTCTTCCGAAAGTTTCGATTTAATAGTAGATGCGCTTTTCGGCTTTAGTTTTAAGCCACCTGTACGCGCCGACTTTGTGCCTGTTGTGGAACTTCTGCAGCAGACTAAACTTCCTATTGCCAGGTACCAACGTACATAAAGTAACTTATTCACTTATTTTATACATTTCTCGTTGTACAGTGTAGATATACCAAGTGGTTGGGATGTGGAGCAGGGAAAGCTCGAAAGTTGTGACCTGCAGCCCACACTGCTTATCTCATTAACTGCACCGAAGCTTTGCGCAAAACATTTTAACGGCAAATATCATTATTTGGGTGGACGCTTTGTGCCGCTGGCTATCCAACGCAAGTACGAACTAAATCTACCCGACTATCCTGGTAATGAACTGTGCGTCAAATTGTGAATAAAACATTGCTGCAATCCCAATGTGTGTGCCGTCTGTGACTTTGACATTCACGATTGGATAACCAAATACCTCCTTGAAGCTCAACGCCGCCCACTAATTTATTTCATTCGAGTCAACCAAACCAAAATATACGTGTTACTTAGTGTGCACTTAACTTTTTATTCGTTGCATCCCAATCTACTGCTCATTATTTGTACAAACGATTATAGTTTTTACGCCTTCGATCCTCCTCGAAGTTGTTGTTGCGTGCCCATTCCTTCAAATTGCCCTTGGAGCGCAGCATTGCCGATTTAGAGTCTACATCGCGCATAACAAAAGGCGAGAAGCCGACAACATAATCATCATCAAAAGCATTTGTTTTCGTTTTTGCAACGCGTGAAGGCATCTGTCGTGGCATTGGCTGATCCTCAAACAGTATGGGATTCCGCGAATACTTGCCTCCATGAAAGCGTGGCAGGCTTTGATTCTTATACTTGGAAGTCAACATGCGCCGTGTGTTTATGTGTATCACTTGTTTGCCATTTTCATCTAGGCTGACTGCCACACGTTTTAGCGTTTTATTGCCACAATTGGGGCAGAAAACCTTTGTCATAATGCTTGTCGTCTTAAAACATGCATAACAACGCAATATGTAGGTGCGTAGCTGTTTAATAATTCGCCCATTGAGTGCGGCTAGCTGCAGATTCAGTTGCTTCAGCACATTCTGTAGACCATAATCTGTTGTCATACATGCAACCGGAGGTAAAATATCTGTTTCGACTTTGCCCTCCAGCGCCTTTTTAGCCTTTTTGATGTTCGACTGCGTTATCCACCCATCATTGCCAACGTCTTCATTCTTATTTATTTGTTGTATTTGATCTTCATAATCGGATTCAACTTTCTCTTTGGGTTGTGCTACAAAAATATCGGAAGTAGCCTGATTCTCATCAACAGATGAATCACATTTCAGATTCTTAAATAATTCATCTAGCTCCGCCTGTGTAACATCATATTCATTGTCGTCGCCAGAAGCATCTCTTTTACAATCTGTTGGTTTGCTGTCAAGATTTTGCATCTGCTCTCCGTACAGCTGCGCTTCTATGGCTGTTTTTATATGATCCACGTTGAAATTGCTCTCATCTGACTTCGGTTCAATATTGACTTCGCCTTCGCTATCATAGTCGTCTCCATCGTCATCGGGCATATACCAGCCCACCAAACGCTTATTATTGACATAAAGCATTTCCTTAGGTTGCTCTTTGGAGGCTATTACTTGTGATATAACTGGTTCTGTACGAAGATGCTCCGTACCTAGTATATCCACCTCCAGTTCATACGTAAGCGCAATAACTTTTAAATCAATACCAGACAAGCTTGCATAATCGCCCGTCCTTTTGGCAAACTCCACACAATGTCTCACACTTTCGGGACGCGGTTCGCGCACCTGCAGTTCGAATGGCAACACACAGAGTCGCCGTATTTGTCTTTTATTGCGCACCTCGGCAACCACCTCTGGCACCGTGAGAACATTTTCTGCATATTCCTAGACAAATATTATAAGTTACCAATTTTATTGTAATTGATGCATATGTATGAAAACACTTACATTCAGTGGAACAGCATTGATGAAAGCAGTCGTATCTGCTATTATGTATTTAATTTTTGCATTATTAGTACTCATTTTGCTTGTAAAAACTCAACTAAGCAAGAATACAACTTCTTATTTATGCACGTGTTAGATCTCATGAAATATCGTTTTGTTCTACGCGTTTGTCGAAAATTCAAAGGAATTATGCTGGGTTCACACTTTGACTTGAAGTCTGTAGCATTCTCGAGATGAGCGATATTTCTGTTACTACGACAATGCGGCAACTGTGACTCTAACACAAATCTTGGTGACTGTGACTACTCGAATTTTCATTGTAACGTATATTTCATGAGCTTAAGCAAATCATGCAGTCGATTAAAATTAACCCAGATTTTTAAAAAAGCCGCTAACAAAGCAGTCGAAGTGCGACTCCTTGATGTGAGAAAATCGGTATTAATTTTCTTCCCCATTGATCATGACTGGGGTAATCTTTCTCAAAAAGCCTATATACTTACACAATTCTTCCGGAACGATTTCGGCGGTGGTTTCTCAGACTCTAGAGCTTTTGACTCGCTTTCACCTTCAACTTTCCTCGCTTAAATGCAGATTAGTAGCTCTATAACAATGCCAAACTTTGTCAAAAAATTTTGTTTCTTAGCCGAAGCTTTATATGTTTTCAAGTCAAGTAATCATATATCTTTATAGGACTCAAAAAACCTCATGGAAATATTTAATAAAAAAAAGCTTATGATGCGAGAAAAACTTTTACTGGATGCTATCTCAAATGATTTTAATTTAAATTGAATCATTTAGTAAAATATTTATGAAATTCACATGTCAGACGCTGTTGCTGAATACGTGTTCTTATATTGACAATGGATGATTTACACGAATATTTGGATTCTCAAATAATACAAAAGTCCTCGTTAACAGATGTGAATATTCTCAAAATGTAACTTCTATGTAATTCAAAATATACTTTGGGATTTCACATTATAACGATAATAACAAAATATCAGAATTGATAATATATCGGTCTGTGATAAATGATCATAAAGTGACAAGATATCGAATATTCAATTTAATACTGCTACTTTTGTTATTTTGTCAGCGCAGTGACAATTACTTTGAAGTAGTGGAGACAAGCAATAGCGACATAAATATCGCCGCGTCTTGGAATATTAAATGACTTAATGAATAATCGATCATATATAAATTAAATATAAAAGGTATTAATTATTATTATTTCTGGGATTCAACTTCGCAAGAGAAACATGGACATTCGCCCAATTGAAGTATCGTTGGTTATAGGATATTGGCAAATTTTTTCAATTATTGAAATGTATTTTCAACGATTGAACTTTTGAAAAGGCGAACTAGTAATAATATCAAGGTTCCTTGTTATATATTAGTTAAGAAAACATGCTTTGACTTTAGCCAAGTCCTTGTTTATCTAACAACAATCTCTTTATTGCTTTTCTACACCTATCTTTTCCGCCCACATTTTTTTCAGTAAAGAAGTTGTTGAAAACAGCGAACATCGGAGGAAAACATCAATGCTATATCAAACATCTCTTCTCTCCTTCGTGTCCACTTCATATAATATCACTTTTAGTAGGTTTATATATTTTTGGTATAAATATATAAATTATTTTTAACAATGGTTTAGAAATGTTTTCCAGCCAACTATATTAAAATTGTAAAAAATATTCTATGATTATTTCTGGAAGCGTGTTGCTCATAAACTCACTTCTAATACCAACATAATCGTAATAATTCAGCTTGATGAATATTAACATCTAAAATCAAAATATCGATACATCGTCAACATTAATTGCTTTGCTCACCCTTGTTTTTCAAGCCAAAAATGGCGATGTAATGTGTGCTCTTTTTATTGGGTTTTGGTTTTTTTTGTCAATATTGTGCCTCAGTACATTGAATTATATTGATAAATACCAAGCAATTTTAAATAAAACTTAAAAGCTTTCGAATCGTAATTAATAAAAGTTAAAATTCCCGTTCGCATGAACTTTTGAGCGTATTGCGATATTATTAGTGAATTTAGAAATATTTTCAATGTGGAATCAATGGCCAGTCGCTGCAGTTCCTTTAGCGCCACTGTCTGCACCGCCGCAGCCTTCAGTACCGCCACCACTGCCCGATGCACCGCCGCCACCCCCACCAGCAGATCATACACAGACATCAACTATAGGTCCTGCTGCAGCTGGTGTTCTTGGTGCAGGCCAAGCTATCGCTGGATACATGGTTTCGGGGGCCGCTCAAATCGCATCCAATCCCTACGAACAATACACTGCCGCTCAGTATGCGGCCATGACGCCTGAGCAACAGTACGCGCTGCAGCAGCATTGGCAACAGTGGCAAACATACCAGCAAGAATATGCCAAGTGGCATGCACAGTATGGTGAACAGGTGAGTTGTTATTGTTTGTGTGAATATGCCAATTTTGATAGATTTCATTTAGTATAAACGAGAAATGGCCGCAGCAACAGCAGCAGTAGGAACAATTGTACCAACAGTTGCACCTGCACCCGTCTCAACACCAGTAAAAGGGTCAGACTCTGCGATTGGACCTGTTTATCCTCAAGTTCAACTTCCATCACAGATGACAGCGCAGCAGTCACAGATTCAGACATATTTTCAACAGCCACCTCAGTCACAATCCCAGTCGCATGTACCCGGAAAAATAATGGCACAGCCGCAGATGTATAATCATCCCCCACCTCCACCACCACAAGGTTACCAGAAACATCTTCAACCACTCCAAGAAATGCAACGCCAGCAGCAGTCTACATCGTCAAATCAATGGCAACACCATCAATCTCCGCCGGGTAGATTCAATAAAATGCTGCCTGTCAATTATAATCAAAACTCTGGTGATTCCAGTACGTACCCAAATTTGCAGCAGCCACCACCTTCCTTCATGCAACAACTGCCGTTATTGACATCAGCCAGTAAAATTGATGCACATTGGTCAAAAGAACCAAGCAAAAACAAGAACGATAGGAGCAATATTAATGACGTGGGTCAACATAGACGCTGGGATGGACCGCCGGTAGATTTTGGAAAGCAGCAGCAAGGATCACCACATAACGTTCGTTGGCAATCCAATGAGCAGGAAAACAACAACAATAATGGTACCAATAAGCCAGATCAATTTGTCAATCGGCGCAATTGGCAAAACAATTCGTCTTTCAATAACAAAAACAGCAATAATCGCAGCAATCCATTCAGCTCTGCTCCGGCAAGCCGCTATATCTACGATAACGATAGCGCTTTACTCTCTGCCGTTGATTCCCTCTCAGGTAACTTTAGTGGTGATGCGGTGGGGACAGGTACTTGCAATTTGAACACTACTAGAGGAATAGGTAGTTATTTATGTAGTTTCAATATGGGAAACTTTGGCAATAACGCGTCAGGACAAGGAGTTGTAAATAATTTTGGACCTGGTAGCTTTGAGAACAACTGTCATGGAGGCAACAACAATAGGCGTTGGGAACATAATCGCTCGAAACAAGGTGGCGTCAACTTTGGTTCCTCACACAATAACAACAATGACTGCGGTTTTAATCGAGTTCCCAATCAGAAAAATTTTAATCAACAGCGTGCAACAGAATTGGATGAAGCAAGCTTTGATCGATTGTTTGATCAGTGGGAGAAACAATTTGAGGATTGGAAATGCGCCAATGCAAATCATCCAGATCGCGATGAGTATCGTCGATATGAGGAAGAATTTGAGAAACAACGTCGTCGTATTGCTGAGCGTCGTGAGCAAATGCGATGTAGGCGACAATTACAAAATCCGAATCAAACCTTACAACAATCAAACCAACAACGAGAGCTGTATCAGCAGCAAGGTGTCAGCATTAATGAGCGCTATGACAACTATCCGGAAAGTGGTAACCGCTGCAAGCAAACTAATCGTGATAATATTATCAACATTGATCAGACACCTAAACAGATTTCGGAAACGGACTTAGAACATGGGTTACCGATTAAATTTGGTAAGGAAAAGCGGACTACTTTGACACGGAATCAAAGCAACAGCAGATATTGACTAATAAAAAACAGGAACAAGAGGTAGAAACGTCTGTTCAATCCCAAAATTTTCGCCAAAAAACAAACGCAACAGCCAGCAAAAAAATCAACACCTTCGCCGACTTCACCTCTAGATTACAACAGAAGCAAACAGATGTGGAATTGGACAAGAAAAATATCCTGTGCAAGCGTAAAACTTATGAAGGCATTAATATGGGACCAACGTCTACGCCAGCTAAACATACCAAGCAGGAAAACATTTTAATAATTTCATTGGATGACGATGATGATAATAATGCAGATTATGTACATGAGCATCTGGTAGATAAAGAGGAAGACTCTGTAGGTGATACGCCCATGAAAAACATATTCCAAAAAAATTATGGTATACCAGGTCTTGATTTGGTTGCTGATGAGGTTTCCCGTGTATTAGTGTATCAACGAAAGCAACTGCTGCCAATTCTGAAAATAATAAGAAAATACCATCACTATTTGATGTTGTCATTTCTAAGCCGAACGTTACCTCCGACTCGGATAAGGAGCGTGAGACGGCTAAGAAATCTTTTAACGAATCGTTCCCAGATGATGTAAACAAAGTGCTCAAAGATCCTGAGTTTATGAACAACTTGTCCCAGGCTTTGGCTCAGGCTCAAGGTCGTGATCTGGAGCTACAACAGCAGCAACACTCCAACGATCGTCCTGACCGTAGTAATAGTGCCAACAATAACACTAGTAACAACAATAGCAATAGTAATTACAATAGCAATGGCAGTAATAATGACAGTCGTCCGCTTTCATTTGCCGAATGGCAACGCAAAAAATAATCGGGCAGTAACTCAACAAGATGAAGAACATAATAGAAGTGTCAGCAGTTTTGGACTCAGGATCAGCAACGGCTCTAGCAATCGCGGAGGACCCGGTACCGGCGGTGGATTTGGACCCGATCAACAGCATCAAAAGAGGTATGGTGTAAACGCTCCAACATTTGTGCATGGTGATGGTCCAGGTCACAACTGATTGAACCCACTTGATTGGTTTCAGTGGTCCATCCGGTGTAAATCTTAGGCCAAATGGTCTGCCATCTGGACCCAATTTTGGTGGCCGTCAAGGACCGTCAAGGAATGGGCATGGACTAGGCCATGGTCCCAGTTCTGGTCATAATGGTTCCTTTGGACGTAATTTTGGATCTGGTGGACTCAACAATGGAAATTTTTCGGGACCGGTCCTAAATTTTAATGACGGAAGAACCCATTTCGATCCGAATTTCCGTGACAACGGATCTGGTCAAGTTCCATTTCGACCGTTTCAAAATGCTCCAGGTCCAGGTCCAAACTTTAGAGGCCCCGGATCTTTTTGTGGACCCGGAAGATTGAATATATCTCGACCCTTTGAACGCATTTTTGGCCCTGGATCCCATAACTCAAATGAACGCAATTTCAATGGAGCTAATATGTGCAATAACAAAAATAACAACGCGTTTAATGATAATCCATTCAGACGCAACTTTGAAGAAAGTCAACAAGAAGGGCCGGACTATGCACCACATGGTAAATCGCAGTTCAGAAACAATTTTATCTACGCGGGAAATAACAACAAATCATGGTCTGATGGGTATGTTTCACAATGCTTTTTTATTTTATATCTATCGATTTATCTTTGTCGCCTTGAGCCTTTCCTTCAAATTTGACTGCGATCAATTTCAATCCGTGGGCAATAATTTGTATACGTATATAGTTCAAACTTCGTAAGAGTCATATTTTCAGTTCCATCTGCATTTCAGTAATCAATAATCTAATGTCATCATGTCCGACTAATTATGAACTACAGAAATGCCTTTACAGTTCTTAGTTGTCCAACCATGTATGCAATACACTTTATTTTGCTGATTTCGAAATCTTACAAAACTACTAAACTACTCTTAATATATAACCTAGTTCCTTTATATAGAAAGACAATTACATTGCTTTCGTTACGCGTATATACATGCACTTAAATTGGTGTGTTCTGAATTTGGAAGTTGTTACGGAACTGATTTAGGCGACGTATCAATAGCTTAAATGAATACTTTTAAGTTTTCTTACACACATATCTATATACCCACATACCTATGTGGGAGTATATGTAGACGATGGGATCCCAACTAAAATAATAAATATTGGTTAACTTTGGGTGGTGTAGATGCACAATATATATATATTAGTTGTTATGTTAGTACTACTTTATATATAGTACTACTCACATATTAATATCATTGATCGAAATAATAATATTTTCTCATTTAGGAAAAATCGAATTTAAATTTTTTACGATGAATGTGAACTTTATATTGAGAAAACGGGAAAACAAAAATTTATAATATATATTATTATGTTGGATCAAAATATGCGGTTATTGAAGAAGTCAATTTATTTATAATGACGAATTCCCAATAATTGAATGAAACGTTAATACTGACAAAGTTTTCAGGAAAATAATACAGACTTTTGGCAAATTTGCATTTATTTTTCCAAGCAATGTTTCTGGCACAAATTTTATTAAGTTCACTTTTATTTGTAGAATTTATATTCAATTTGTGATTTATGATAACTATCAATTCACAATGAAATACAAATTTTGATTATTTCAACCAATAGTGATTCTGATAGACCTTTAAAATCTGTTTGGCTAAGTTAGGCCGACCAACTACATTGTCCCATTTCTCATGTTCTCTATATTTATAGTTTAAACATGCAGGCATTTTCTTGATCTCGACGTTAATATTGGAATTTCGATTCCATACCCGTTTTCTCTTTTTCTCTTCTACTTTTATGCACCCCAAATAAAAAATTCTTAATGGCGCATCAAATTAATGACTGCGATATACAAAACTCTCTTAAAAACATAAATAAAAAATAATCAAATCATATTATGAATACCATATGATTCTCGTGCGTTTGAGCAGCACCCGATCCTTCAAAGTTAGAGGTAGCCAATGCTAATGCCAAAGCCTCAGATACGAGCAATAAGAACTTGCAAATAACATCGTGGTCCAGAAAGAGTGAAGAATAATGAAGATGAAGAATGTTCCGATTAGATTACGCGTTCTTCTCGATGTTGCAACATGAATCTAAACGAACACCTGAATCATCAACGAGGCAACAAAGGTATGCACAATTTCCGCATATACCTATACATATACCTGTAATCAAGTTCACCCATTTTATATCTCTAACTGAGACGTTAAGCTCTATTTATATACATCTTATTTGCAACTTTTTCGATTATTATTTTATACGATCTTATTTTATTTATGCAATGAATGCTAAGTGTATAGTTTTTAAAGTTTTTTTTTCTTTCTTATATTTGAAATTTCTAATATAAGAGGCCTACAATTTAGATTCTCGTAATTTGATAATAATTTGCGTCCAACATTGGGGTGTTCACATATAATTGCTTGTAACGCCAATAACTTTTAGTACCCCATGATTTATTGAAATCGAATATAGATATAGAATATATTTGAATTTAACTTTACACTGAAATTAGGGCAAGCATTTAAATAGATATACGTATATAAACATCGTATACTCGGTAATAATACCTAATAATAATAAGAGCGCATCCACTGACGAATTCGTTTGTGTAATCCGTTTTCATTCTATGATAAGTTTGCCGTTAGTGGATGTGTTTGCGAACAGTCGAGCGAAAGTGAGATACCCCGTACATTGACCCAAGCATCAAATGGTTTTTTGAGAGCGACTAACATTGTCCAATAGTTCACTTTGGGGTCTCTTTTTTTCGATTTGCAGGGTTATAAACTTAACTTGCTTAGAATATACCAAGGTTGGTGCCTGTCGCTCTTATAGTCTTTGAAATCTAGGTGTTCAATCAGACGGACATGGCCATATCGAATTGACTGTGGATGAATGCATTTATTGGTTTGAGATCTTTTACTGCCTGTTACATTCGTTTTCCTTCAACAGGCTCTTCGAGCTTGACTTTTACCTTTAGCCAGCTCCAGGTTCGACTTTTTAAGTTCACTTACTAAAATCCGTTTTAAATTATATTTTGCTAAAATTTTCACGCAAATGATTAGTGTTAACAAACAGAACATATTAGTTATAGATATCTCTTTTAACAACGGGAAGAATAAAGAAGGAAAAATCGTAAACACCATCTAGATCTCAGAAATAAAATTTGGTGAACTAACGCATATTTAGCTTGTTTAAGAATTCGAAAATCGAAACATAATCGATAAGTAATTTTCAAGAGCCTTTATCTGTGGTAGCATCATAATTTAAAAGTCCTTTGGTCTATTGTAAAGAGTTCGTTTTAATCGAACAATAAATTCACGTGTATCGATTCTACATAACGCTATGTACAAAGTGTAATTAAGCAAAAAAGCTTGTAACAAGCAAACAGAGGCGTGGCATATCCTTTCAAGTGTATAAATCAAGATACATAAAATTAACCGTGTGGGTTCCTGAATACCATTCGCAAATCAAGTTTATAATAAATTATGCTAACAAATGTATTTATATTCACATCCATAAATGAAGTAGTGTGTTTGTTCTAATGTACATAGATGTAATCTACTGAGAAAGCAAAGCACGTATTTATATGTATATGTATATGTATATGTATAACTAACTAACTAGATTGTTTTTAATTGAATTTTCAACAAGCCACTTAAAAGAGAAGCCATGGAAGTTCAGCAAGGTATTGGAAATGACCATTCTTAACTATTAGCGGTCCACCGAAAGAGTTTGAGCGATAAGTCGCATATAATAGACAAAAACCGGACTTTTTTCAAAGTTTGGTACAGGAATCGGGTGCGATCGAATTGCCGCGTCGATTTTTCTTCCAGCAATGTCTCATACAGTGTACCACTTATGTTACCGTACCCCATATATATTTTCAGCAAAACACGCTGTAACTTTTTAAAATGTTTATTAAAGAAAAGTGTTTTGATGCAAGTTTATAAATTAATCTATTACCTACAAAATATAATTTAAAATATAGTAACATTTATTTATTTTATTTATTTATATTAGTTTAATATTATTACTAAAACTACTCAAATATTTGCGTTAACAAATGTATATGTACTATTACTTGTCTGAACTGTCGGGAGCTAACGTTTTTCGAAATATTAATAATCTTAATATTTATGTGCATTGCTTGACCTAGACGAAATTTGCCAATTTTATAGCAAATCTTGCAGCTTCTCAGAACGGAAGAAGACATGCACAGATAGTCAAAATAATGTCTAGAATCTAGTCAACGATCGAAACAGTAATCTTGCACCATCTGCCATCACCTGCACTTTCAGATCGCGACAAGCGCCAAATAAGGCATTTGGTGGACAAAGATTCATTTTGTAGAGCTGTAGAGATTGCATCAGAGATCCATCAAATTATACAACTTTAAGTCGTCCACTCGTCGCAAGAATCCACGTGCAAATTTAATTAATCGTGAGAAAATATTTGGTCGGATTTGTACTTCCAAAAACAACGGCCCCAAATATAAGGCCATGAACTCCCGACTCTATCTCGCCTACAACATGCCTCGTTTATTGAAGACGCCTCCACAGAGTCCTGACATAAACCCAATAAAGCAAATAAACCCAAATCAAACATATAACAAAGAAAATTCTAAAACACCATATAAGCAATATGAACACTCTGTGAGAGGTGTCAAGAGAGATCTGAACTTGGCTCTGAATATTTAGAAAAATTAGTGATCTTAATGTCAAATCGCCTTAGAGAGGTTATTAAAATTATGAGATATCCTACTAGATACTAAGTTTGTAGTTTTAAATTGAAATATAATACTATTGGTCTATATTCGTAGTAAGAGTACTTAGGCTTTTTTTGACGCAAATATTTGAGTGAATATTTGATTCGATTTTTTAGTAAAAATATTAGACTAAAAATGTTACTTAATTGCCATTTTGTAGATAATAGATTAATTTATAAACCTGCAACAAAGCCTTTCTTGTTTAATAAAAATTAGACAAAGTTTCAGCGTGTTACGTGCAAATGTATAGGGAAATGGTAACTTTAGTGGCACACTGTATGTATAGTATATGAATATTAAATTAGGGATAGCTTACACATTCAATTTAACACAATGAGCAGCAGTCAAAAAGTCTGCCATTATATTCCCTTTTTTTAAATTATATTTATTACTGGAAACGTTTAGGCAAGGAAAAAACGAGCACTATTAAAAATCATTAAAAGAAATCAACATTTCAGGTTAAATGTATTTTTGAAGCCCAGTTTCTAGCTAGCTGAGAGGAATTGGCAAAGTTTCCAGTTTTATATTTTCTAGCCAGCTCTCAAAGATATGCAGGACATTTAGGCACTCGCATTTGTTGAAATTGACAGCGAAAATTTATCACCAAAAAAAACGTTTTATATTTAAAATTTGTATTGTTCTGAGGAAATATATATTCTTTATATTGCAAAGAAATCAATATACCCATGTAGTCTACGACTATCGGTTAAAAATATAAAATTTGCCGTTTTTATCCACTTTTCGCTGGTTCAAGATTTGGTCCGCTTTCGAGTAAACAAACCTATTTAGAAAAAAAATGGGAATTTCTGTAATTAAACTATAAATATTACTAATATCAATACTATAATTAACATTTTATATCACTTGTCTGTCTGTGTCTCTGTATCCTTTCATAATTTATAATATTGGCGCATACATGCGAATGAAATCGATCTAGCATTAGTTGTAATAGGTAGTTATTAGGGCGGTAATTTATCCAGAAACATAATGTCACTCCATTTTTGCCTTATCTAATCAGATTGATATAGGATGTCATTGTTCATAATATCTCTTGTTCGACATTCTGAACACTTTGAATATGGGTCAAAATTGGCTTTTAAATTTGTACATAAAAGCCAGCACTTCAATTAGATCCTCGACCGTTATGTAAATAACTTATACTCACAATTGCTTGTTCCATGAGAAGAGCAATAAATGTAAAATTTAAGGTTTCCTTATGCTTTAATATTAAAAACATAAACCGATAATAAAAAAATAAATAAATAAATAAATAAAAAACAACAAAAAAAAACCACGAAACTTAAGGAACAAAAATAAAAATCAATAACCAAACAATTGCCAAAAATAATACGAAATAAATTGTTACGAAAATCAAACTTGCCTTGCCACTGCGTCACGCAACGTTGCAGCGCGGAATTATTCGGCAATTTGATCCCAACGAGCCGGTTTGATTGTCCCATGGGTGCTGACTCATCGGAACAGTCGCAACACCGGCCCTAAGTATTGATTATGGTCACAAATCTGCTGATAATGCTGGCAGTAAAATTGGAACGGATGACTCAGTTCGCGTCTCTACCATGCCGGAATTTAGACCCGTTAATACCTTTGACTACGGACACGCCTCACACAATGCGGTGTTAGGTGGACCAGGAGCAGACCCATTGAATCGGAATGGTAACACAAACAATAACACCAAGAAGAAAAACAAAAAGAAAATAAGAATCGAGGAGATTGTTGCAGCAGCAGCAGCCATCTATGTCAACTAACGATGAGGTAAGTTACTAGCTATGAATGAAAAATAAATAATGTTTTAATCTGTTTACCCATTAGCCCAATGCAGTGCAAAGCACGGGTACTGCAGATCAGAGCAACAAACAAGAGGATCTTGAAGATATATCCGATAGGGAGGAGTAAGTTTAACAAATATACATTAATTTGTTTACATTTGTCAATAATTAAAATCTTACCACGTTTAGTAATCTGACCGAATCGACACGTGTTGAATCACCGCCGCAACCAAAAAGTGACAAGCAGCCGCGTAAAGCATTCCCTGCCAATCCGCAACGCCGCATGCTAGGTGAATCGCCCGCTGCTATATTTCCCTCCACAGCATCTGCTAATCAACAGCTAACCCATCAGTCAGAAACAAATCGTTTGGAAATGAGGTATCCTACTAATGAGAATCGTAATACCATTTCCATTGATGAGGTTCTTCTTCCCCCGGGGCGATATTCGCGACCCAAACGCATCTGCATAATACTGCGGGGACCGCCGGGCAGTGGAAAATCTTATGTAGCACGTCTGGTCAAGGATAAAGAGCTAGAAATGGGCGGCGCTAATCCGCGTGTACTAAGCATCGACGATTATTTTGTTGTTGAAAACGATTATGATGAAAAGTGTCCTAAGACTGGAAAAAAGGTTAGTACAGAATAACAAACTAGTTCTGACATTTGTTGCCCATTTGTCGAAATATGTGGTCAAGTGATCTTAAATATTCGTTGAAATATGTTGAAATTCTGTTGAAATATGTTGAAATTCTAGATACCCTAATATGTATTTGCCGGAAGCTGTGTATGTCATCAATTCTCTCCTATTCTTCCTTAGACTTTCTTGAATAATCTCTCCCTCGGACAATAATTTTGGTGGTTTATGGGTGCCCAGGTTATAGGTTTATTATTATCGTTTTTTTGCGTGGCTATCAAAAATGAAAGTAAACTGAATCTGCTTGTGGTATACAGGATTCTATATACAAACATTTAGAGTCTCTTGCTATTATAGTCTGTGAAATCGACGCGTTCATACAGATCACGAATATATATACTTTAAAGGTCCTTATGTCCAAAGTGAAGTACGAAAAACTTAATAAAATGACGGAATCAAAAATATTCACACGCAATTTTCTGTGTTATTCTTATCTTTGGGAGTGAATGGGTATTTAACATTCATTACGTGATATGTTTTGCTTATAGATACCGAAAAAGGAAATACTATACGAATATGATGATGCAATGGAGGAGACTTATATGCAATATTTAATAAAGTCGTTCAAGAAGACTTTAAGTGATAAGCTTTATGATTTCATAATTGTCGATTGCAACAACAGCTCGCTGCGGACGCTTAACGAGTTTTACTGTCATGCGAAAGACTCTAATTTCGTGGTAAGCTTCTTTCTTTATTTTCATCTTTTGAAATATTGTTTATCTCTGTCTCTGTCTCAATCGAATTTGCATTATCATTTGGTACTCTTTCTCAGCCGTACATCATTGATCTTCATTGTGATGTGGAGACCTGCTTGGGGCGCAATAGTCATCAGCGCAGCGAGGATGATATTCGCGCTGTTCTGGGCAATTGGTGCACAACGCCGTTGCATTATATTAAACTGGACGCATCATCGCTGATAGAAAATGTTGTTGAAATGGAGGATGTAGAAAACATGGCAACGGTAACTATGCTCAAATGCCGCAGGGTTCACTGGCCTTGGTTCGCCTATAAAGGCGTCCAATACACTTCTGTGCCTGGGCAGCGTTATATGACAATATGTCATGCTGGCCGTTAAGGAGAGTGTATGCGTATTTTGCATGGAGGCTGGTGGTGTGGGACAATGATGGTGCATATTTACCTTTATTTATTAATTAAACTGCCAATAATTTGATCACGATTATCATTTTTTTGGCGTTGACATGATTAGGCTACTTTTAAAAACAACCCATTATATACATGGATATATTGCATATATATTTGCATATGACATAAGACAACTACCTACCTTATTCACTTCAAAGCTATGAAAAACTGAATCTCAAAAATCTAGCATGGCGATAATGCAAATTATGTAAATACTAGAATTACAATTTATGAATAAAACTTAATTACGTAGGGAAAATTCAACTCTAGTTAATCAAATGTTTGTTGATTTATTGCGGCTTGCCCTTTGCAGGATAATACTGCCAATATCGAGGAGGCCGCTTCCGAGAATGCTGTCAACGTTGGCGTCGAGGAGGAGGACAGCAACAGTGTTGATGCTGCCAACGATGTAAGTCAGATATTTGCAACCATCTGTTGGGTATTAATCCGTTAGTGTCTGCGTGTTCTAAACTAATAAATTAATTTTCTTTTATAACTCTTGATATGTGTATCGTTGCGTTGTATAGTGCGGCTTTCGAAAAGCAGATGGGAAAATGACACCACCGAGGAGAATCTGGGTAAGTACATATAAATTTAGTACATATTTTAAAACAATTTCTATAACTATACTTATTTGCAGCTCGTCTCGACGGCACCAACCGCCTAATGCAAAAGCGAAAGACGGCGAGCATGGCCGAGTTTTTGCAGTTAGACGATTGGGAACCGCCAAGTGGTGCCGTTGGCAAGAAGCGCGTAATATTTCCTTACTATAATAATAAACTTTGCACAAATATTTAATTTACTTGTACGTGCATTTTAGGTTCGATGGGCCGACATTGAGGAAAAGCGTGCACAACAAAAGATGCGTGCAATTGGTTTTGTGGTTGGTCAGACAGACTGGAAGCGTATGATGGATCCCAATGCGGGCAATCGTGCGCTCAACAAAACCAAGTATATTGAGCGTGTTAACAAGTGGCGTTGATCATCGAATACATGGCAAATGACATTTCACAGTAACATCGGCACAACAAAATAACCATTCTCACTCTTATTTGATATGCCTACGCATAAACGGTCAAAAGAGGTGGCCTAGGTCCTATTTAATAGTTAATAACATAGACTTTTCTTTGTTGCCGGTCAAAAAGGTTGCATGCATTTAATGTCAGGCTATTTTGTCAATAGCGTGCAAAATAGTAACTGAAAAAAGCAAACAACTAATCGCATTATATCATTTCCAATACATATTGTGCTTAATTTTCAAAACGAAATGCATCATTTATTTGTATGTATTATTATTTTTACTAATTTAATTATTTAATAACGTAGGTGCTAATTTTAATTTGTATACATTTACAAACAAGTCATAAGTATCATAATTTTAATGTTCTTATCTAATTTTTCTAAAAAAAAGTTTTTAATTTCGGTGCTTTCTGTAAAATATTTTATTCTCAAGCTGTGCGAAACATGTGTGTAACATGTTTGCAAAAAAAAAAACGGCATATTAAAACTAAATTTAATACAATACACATCACAACCTTAGCAGAAAAAACATATTTACACAAATTAAATTAAATGTGTAAAACAACTTTTTACGTATTTTAATGCGGATACTTGTGTATTTTATTTATTTATTTAACGTCGACTAACAGCAGTCGACCCAAGTAAAAATCAAACTCTTACGACAATTAAATTAAAAATAATTACAAATGAAATTTAAGTGTAAAAATGAGTTTAAAATTTAAGTTTAAAATAAGATTAATTTAAATTTAAAATTTCAAATCTGGGGAAATCAAAAAAGCGTTGATTGATCCAACATTTGTTGCGGGGATTGGGGAAAACCCAGAGAAACCCAATCAGATCACAAAGTATATAAATGTAGTTAGTGTATACTAGCTAAATAGTTTAGGATGAGCAACTTGATACTGGGAAGAGAGGACGCTGAGCTGAATACATGAAAAAGTTTATTATAATCAGCACAGAGTACTTAGTGGTACATGCATTAAGAGCGAGAGGCATAAAGTTGCGAGTAGGTCGAGAAGGAACACAGAAATTAATTCTATTTAATAACACAGAGGAGTCAATTTCACCATTGATTAGTTTGACAATAAATAACACACCCAACATGATGCGTTGATTAGCTAGAGATGGAAGGTTGATTAGCAAGAGTCTACTGGAATAAGAGTGCAGGTCAATACCAGCAACCCAGTTAAAGCCGCGAAGCGTGAAAAGTAAGAACTTCTTTTGTACAGACTCTATTCTGTCCTGGTGTACGAGATATTGGGGAGACCACACACAAGATCCGTATTCCAGAATAGGCCGAACAAGAGAAATATAAAGTAGTTTTGTCGTATAAGGGTCGTCGAAGTACTTGAGTAGCCTTACTGACAGTATAAGAAATATGCAGATCAAATCTCAATTTATGATCAAGAAGGATTCCTAAATCCTTTACCTGATTTAAACTCTCAAGAGTCGTCCGATCGAGCGTGCAATTAAAAATATGAGGCCTGCTCCGATAAAACGACATCACCTTACATTTAGAGCAGTTTAGTTGTAACAAATTAGTTTCACACCAGGTATGAAAGGAGTCAAGATCTGCTTGTAATAAATGATAAGAGTTGATGTCATTATATGTTAAACGGAGCTTCACATCATGGGCGTACATTAGAATACGAGAGAATTTGAAAATAGATGGAAGATCGTTAATAAAAAGGTTAAATAGAAGAGGATCAAGATGGCTGCCCTGAGGTACGCCAGAGGTTACAAATACGGGCTTAGAAAGAGAGGATCGAAATAGAACTTTTTGGGTTCTAGAAGTGAGATATTCGGAGATCCACATAAGGAGTTTATGGGGAAAATCGATAAGATTTAGTTTTTTAAGCAGGAGACAGTGGTTGACAGAGTCAAAAGCCTTACTGAAGTCAGTGTAAATGACATCAGTCTGCATCTTATTCTGAAATCCTCTGATAATTAAAGAAGAAAGTTCCAGTAGGTTAGTGGTAGTAGATATTTTATCGACGGACTTTTAGAAACATAGCATTGCAAGTTTAATATTCTATAAAATTGTATTCTGATTAACCTAACTTATTTTTAAGAAACTTAGTACAGGTCTGTTTTTTGCTGCTTTGTTTGTTTCTAGATACATATATCTCAAGCAAACGTACAAGATGGATGTTTATTATTATATAATATGCATATATCGTGACGGAATTTGCATAAAATCGGACTGCTGTCTTTGTCCAACAATTAGAAGGCATACTATATCCAAACAAATATCGTGGTCATGTCTACTAGAAGCCGGATATAATTCGAATTGCCTCTGCAAGGGATTATTTGTCATTCAGTTTACAGAAAAGTCTGGAAGGAGTTGCATAACTCATTGGCATGGATTTGATACGAGATTATGGTTAATTTCAGTGGTGCCAACAGCAATGAAAAAGAAAACAATAGTAGCAGCTGTTGTTTGGCAAATTTAGTTGCTCCACCTTGGACCAGTCGACCGCCCACCTACTGCGTAGGTAGCGCGGCATGCGCGTGAGTGCCAAGGAGACGACGAGTCTAAGCCGAAGCTTAAATCGTGGCCGCGAAACAGAGCAGCAGTTCAGTCGAGCAACCTAACTCGGACGCAACGGACGACCGTGCCGCGAGCAACAGCAATACCCACATCAACCAATTCAAAGACAATTATTAACATTAACAACCATTACTAAAATAATATTAACCAAAATTTAGTCTCGTTTTTTCTTGGTCTTTTTTGGTTGTTCGACACTTATTCGAATCAATTTTGTTTGATTGGTGAATGTTGGTTTCACTCGGTGACGACGTTGAAGTTACGTCAAAAGGAGCCGCAACCAAGCGATAGTAACTACAACAGCAACGATAAGAAGCGTCGGTTAGCGTGACGCGCCACGATTGTCACGATTTACATTTGCTGTATTTGTTTTTGTTTTTATTTGACGTGTTTTTCTTTTTGTATTACCTACTGCTAATTTCAGCCGGCATTGTGGCTCGTGCGCGAACGCTTCTGTAAATTATAATATGGAAGTATGTCTTATACATCCAGCTCCGTGCTAACACTTTCATCGTTGAATCTATTATTTTTTACCCAAGGTAAGGCAAATGCAACCCAAAATAAATTGAATCATTCTTGAAATCGAATCAATATAAATATAGTAATTGTTTTACTAGCTGTGATATGTATTATTTTATAATAGCTCTTTAGCATTAAATTGGTGTCATAGGTTACCGTTACAAGGCCCAGGCTTTTCTCGAAAACTCATTATGAATATATGTGCCAGCTCCTTATCCGACTTGTTGTAGTCTCACCTCTTCAACAAAAATTTTTTCTTGATTGCAATATTAAAAAAAAAAAGTTTTCTTAATAGATAACTCTCTCTGAATGAAAAAATTAAACGTTCTAATAGAATTTTTTATTCACTTAAAATTATAGCAAGCGTGTGCTTGGCATTTTTGTATAAAAGAGATATTTTCCTGACCCATGCATTTAATTTTTTTTCTTCTCCCGTATTTCCAAAAAATCATCAAGTTATCGGTCCACCTTTTGTGCGACTGTGGCTTTTTTCTAATAAAAAGAAAACACAGTTTCAGTTTTCTCTTACTGATTTAAAAATTTGTCTTGTCAACTGTTTTTGTGGTGGTAAATCGATTTCTTAATTGACATAGCGTCAGCGTTGCTACATTTTCATTATTTATTTATTTATTTAACGTCGACTAACAGCAGTCGACCCAATTAAAAATCCAAATCGTAAGATAATTAAATTAAAAATAATTACAAATGAAATTTAAGTGTAAAATAAGTTTAAAATTTAAGTTTAAAATAAGATTAATTTAAATTTAAATTTAAAATTTCAAATCTGGGGAAATCAAAAAAGCGTTGATTGATCCAACATTTGTTGCGGGGATTGGGGAAAACCCAGAAAAACCCAATCAGATCACAAAGTATATAAATGTAGTTAGTGTATACTAGTTAAATAGTTTAGGAAGAGTAACTTGATACTGGGAAGAGAGGACGCTGAGCTGAATACATGAAAAAGCTTATTATAATCAGCACAGAGTACTCGAAAAGGTTCATGCAGAGCGTAGTTAATAGTACATGCATTAAGAGCGAGAGGCATAAAGTTGCGAGTAGGTCTAGAAGGAACAGAGAAATTAATTCTATTTAATAACATAGAGGAGTCAATTTCAACATTGATTAGTTTGAAAATAAATAACACACCTAGCATGATGCGTCGATTAGCTAGAGATGGAAGGTTGATTAGCAAGAGTCTACTGGAATAAGAGGGCAGGTCAATACCAGCAACCCAGTTAAAGCCGCGAAGCGCGAAAAGTAAGAACTTCTTTTGTTCAGACTCTATTCTGTCCTGGTGTACGAGATATTGGGGAGGCCACACACAAGATCCGTATTCCAGAATAGGCCGAACAAGAGAAATATAAAGTAGTTTTGTCGTATAAGGGTCGTCGAATTCCTTAGACCATCGTTTGATGAACCCAAGTACTTGAGTAGCCTTACTGACAGTATAAGAAATATGCAGATCAAATCTCAATTTATGATCAAGAAGGATTCCTAAATCCTTTACCTAATTTAAACTCTCAAGAGGCGTCCGATCGAGCGTGTAATTAAAAATATGAGGCCTGCTCCGATAAAACGACATCACCTTACATTTAGAGCAGTTTAGTTGTAACAAATTAGTTTCACACCAGGTATGAAAGGAGTCAAGATCTGCTTGTAATAAATGATAAGAGTTGATGTCATTATATGTTAAAATCGGCGTACATAAGAATACGAGAGAACTTGAAAATAGATGGAAGATCGTTAATAAAAAGGTTATATAGAAGAGGACCAAGATGGCTGCCCTGAGGTACGCCAGAGGTTACGAATACGGGCTTAGAAAGAGAGGATCGAAATAGAACTTTTTGGGTTCTAGAAGTGAGATATTCGGAGATCCACATAAGGAGTTTATGAGGAAACCCGATAAGATTTAGTTTTTTAAGCAGGAGACAGTGGTTGACAGAGTCAAAAGCCTTACTGAAGTCAGTGTAAATGACATCAGTCTGCATCTTATTCTGAAATCCTCTGATAATTAAAGAACAAAGTTCCAGTAGGTTAGTGGTAGTAGATCTCGATCTCACAAAACCATGTTGGAATGGCGATATGATAGAGCTACAAAAGTGTTGTAGTTGAGATCAGAGGACCAAAAATGCAGTTAGACTTTAATAAACTGTAAGGATAAGATGAGTTAGAAGAGAAGTTAGTAGTTGAGTAAGTAGTTTGGAAGAAGTCGGAAAACAAATCGGCTGCAGCCTGATCAGAGTTGGCTTTTCTATCTTCATAGGATACAGAAGAGGGTAGGAAGGAGGATTTTCGTTTAATATTGACAAAATTATAGAACCGCCTAGGATTTTGAGCAAACTCCAATCGACAACGATTCAAATAATCATTGTAGCAACGCGAGCTAAGCGTAATAAAATTGGATCTGGCTATGACATAACGCGAAAAATCTGAAGGATTTCTCGACTCCTTATATCTTTTATAATATCGAGATAATGTCAGTACAAGAGTACAGAACAGACCAGTCAGTGTTTGAAATAAGAGAGTTAAGCTTGCGATAATCAGCTTTACGAAAACAATGAGGTTTAATCATTGGATTAGTAGAAGCAGTTGGCTCATAAGAAGGCAGCTCCATAATTAACTCAATAGTGGGATGAAAGGGGTCTTCAGGAACTACTAGAGGATCAATACGAGATGCTAAACTACAGGGAGGATCTGATACAAAAATTAAATCAAGAAGTCGGCCATTACAGTTACGAATTGGATTAACTTGAGAAAGAGACAATTCTAAAATAGAGTTAATAAATTCGTTGGAGCTAGATGGAACCAAAGCATTTGGTGAAACAGACCATACCACATCAGGCAAATTAAAGTCTCCAAATACGAACAAAAAGTCTTTGTTAGAAAGCATGGAGGAAATTGAACGAATAGCAGAAAGGTGCTCATCGTAAATGGAGATATCAAATTGTGGTGGAATATATGAGCAAGTAACAAATATAGAGAACTTGTTCATTGAGATTTTGACAGCAATGAACTTAATATTTGGTACATTAACGGAAGTAATCGCTTCGGATGAAAGATCAGGTTCGACAGCAACAAGAACACCACCTCCCATTCGTGATTTCCGATCACATCTGAAAGGGGTATACCTATTGGGAAACACAGAGAAATCTGATATTTCAGGCTTTAACCAAGTTTCAGTGTTAGATTCAAAAGATAGGCTATCTACAAAAAGTTTATGTAGTTTAGTGTTAAGACCTCTAACATTTTGATAGGAAAGAAGGAGAGAAGATGTTAGTTTTTTGGCACCACATTTGATGATGAAGCGCCTGCAGAATCTCTTGGCAGGGTAATCGGAGGCCGATTTCTTCTAGTGGAAACATATTCTTTCACAATTAAGTTCTGCGGTCAGAAGGAATCACAACAAATTGCTTTGAACGCATCGGCCGAGACACCAATTTTAAAAGAGGAGATCTCTCTAGCATATCCAAACTTAAATTTATCCACCACAAGATTGGTGGTTATAACTTTGGAATTTATGTATGCTTTGATATCCTCAACCGATGTATCAGGAGCAAGTCGTGACACGAAAATATGCTTTCTGGGTGGGACCACAGAAAGAGACTTTATAGCCCTACTATCCACTACAGGTGCTGCCAAGGGCTGAGGAGAACTGGAGACAGCCATGTTTGCAGACGAAGCTGGTAATGGGGTATTGAAAAGCATCAGTTGCTGATCAATACCGGTAGGAATAGGTGTACCGGGGCAAAGGGCCATAGCATTTGGTTGCAAAACGGTGGTGTGGCTCGGCGCTACTGTTGGTGTAGGGACATCAACAGCTAGTGAAACCATTATATTATAAACCATTATTATTATAAAATATATGTTCACAACAATAAATTATATCTATTTATTTAATTTATGTAATGCAAAGTCCAAGTTTCAATTTCGTATAAACAAATAAATTTTTTAAAATAAATTATTTAGAAAAAAATAGCAAAATGTAAGCCAAGACACCAAAATCACAAATTTAGAATAATACATAATAAGTTATAATAAATAGTTAAGTTAATGTTCTATGGACTATGAAAATTTCTTATGTTTTTTTCCATTTGTTTGCAGAAATGTTATTCTGAAATATAAAATTATAAACTTATAAAATATTAAAATAAAAGGTGACAAATTTTGAAAATTTGTCTTTAGTGGCTTTTTACAGTTGACCGTATGTGTGGAAGATAAGAATATTTACATATACATGCCAATGAAAACATATTCAAGCCATAATTTGTATCCATTTATTTTAACAATTAAGTCATTTTTTAATCTTATATATCAGAATAACATTTCTGCAAAAAAGAAAAAATTTTTAACCAAAAATAAAAAAAAAGAAAATTGCAAATGAATATTGTTGTTTATTAAAAAAAGTGTAACGACTGATGACGAACTACGAAAATATTGCACGCCTAGCATGCGCTCTATCCACAGAGCCATCGCAGTGTTTCTGAAGCCGCCGTCGAAATCTAAGTATAAACAAGGGGCGGGGTATTTCAGCATTAGATTACGTTGCTTGCTTAAAAGACAAAATACAGCGCGCAAGCACTGAACTCATTTTGGCACAGCCTTTGTCAAACATCATGATCTAAGCATACTGAGAAAATGAGTGTGTATCTACCGCATACACATACACCGCATACATACAAGCAAAACGTGAGTGCATGCGACGCGTAGCCCGTCCATTCAGTTCGGCTGTCTTAGACAGACTACTGACATTTTTCGACGTTGCTTGCTTCTGTCCTTTTTGCGCTCTCCGCTCAGCATTTTGCTCTCTGGGGTTCTTTGCTATGCCGTTCGGCTACTTGCGAACATGTGGGTTTCCGTGGTAAAGCCAAAAAGTGATATAAATTTATTGTACAAAATGAGCCCTTTATGTATTATATGCCTAGTGATACTGATTAACAGTTTCGGTTACGGTTTAAATCCCTAAAGACAAAACTTTTACATTATACCAAAGCTGAAGATACAAAATTTTTTAAGGCGAAATAATCGTTAAGTAACCGATTCATTGAATTTAATTTAATCTTATTAATAAAATCTTTCGTTTTTCATTTAAAGATTTTATGTCGAATTTTTTTTATTTTATCTTTTCCTAATAGTCAACAAGGGTTTGAAAACTATTCGCAAGCTTGTTTTCTGAACATAAACTTGAAATTTTAAAGAATACTCCTGTAAAACATTTCTGAAAAGTTCATTTCGATTGGTACAGAAAACATTCAGCAGAGATTAAAAAAATATTGCATTGACCAACAACAATCGCCTGTATGCATATAACTACATATTTATCTATGTATATATGTATTAATATGAATATGTGTGAATGTATATAAGAAAAATTGCGAAAGTACGTATTTATGAACCAATCTGTAAATTGTTCAGATTTAGCTTTTCTGAAAAGCGAATGGGCATATGTTACATACTGATCAAAAGTGATCACATGCTAATTGTTTACGTTTTTCTCCCAGGTCTTACCTTAGTTGCATTATCTTTGGGTATGTTTTGGCGACCTTTGATTGTTAATTGGATGCTGGTTCAATTAGACCTTGAGCCGGCTAAAGCATCCAATTAAAAAATTTATAATAAGTAAAGAATCAAACGTTTTGTATGATTTGCTTTGTTGTTGTTCGAAGCTCAATACTTGCAAGCATATACTCATTTTAAAAGTCCATTCTATATGAAATTTTATAATTATTTTCGAAATACCCGACTGATAATTGTTTTCAAAGGTTTCCCAAACATGGTTTTAATACTTTTGGTAGCAAATCTTTTAAGAGATCTTTTTATATTAGACTTAATTCGATAGTTTTTTAGTTTCCAACATCGGTGCTCGTTCACCCGCAGTAACCCAAAAATTGTTTCTTGGTCTCTAGTGTGCAGTGACGGATATAATTTTTGTTCATGGTAACATACCGGCGCAAAGGCTCGGTTAATTGCGGTTATGGTTACGATTTGCGGCACTCATCGCGGGATTGCTTTTTCGGTCAATTGAGTTGATTATCTCTCTGATCGCCCAAAATTAATTTATCATATTATTAAAGATTTTGGACTTGATCGTTTTTTTTTGGGAGGCTTGAACGTTCTGCATCACTATGCTACTTATTCAGCTTTTCCATGGTTTTGGTAATGGTTTATTATTCATTTGCGCCAAAATTCTGGGATATTCTGCTTTAAAAGCCCGCAATACACAAACATTTCATGGACGCTCTTGCTCAAAGTTTTACAAAAGATGATTAACACATGGTAGCTATCGAGTCCAGAGTTGCATTTGACCTAACTTTATGGATAATGTCATGTTTATTGAACAGCCCTTGTATCTTTAACTAACTTCTTGTTACCAGCAACATAGTGTCACAAACGCAAGGTACGAATACCTTCTTGCCTTTTGTCTTTTCAGTTGTCAATGGTTTTTGTGACTTGGCGGTCATCGACTAATTTGTTGAGGCCCACATATCACACAAGGACAGTTACATACCCCTAAATTTTGTATAGTCCCCATTTTTAGGCATGCAACAATACAAAAATCAATTATATTTTACCCCTATCTATTCAACTGCTACACATTGGTCACGCTATTTCAATGCCAAACTTTGACTTGACTTTGATAAGCAATTTAATTTATTTAACCTTAAAGTTTGGGATTTTACCATAAAACGAGGATGTGGTTTGTTCCCACTTAAGTACAGGAGCAATGTAATTTAACAACAGTTAGAAAATGTTGTATAAATATAGCAAATTGAATCTACCGGGAATAGAACTCGTGATCCCTTGATTGATATGATAACGTTCTACGCCCTGGGCTAAGTGCTAAGTGACACCCGGTGACCTACAAAATTGAAATATGTCAAGAGGATCAGAATTATTATTTCCCTTTCATTGCCCGCCGCCTTACATGTTTCTTTTGCTTAAATAATTCTTACTACTACCGTTATATTTTTTTGGCGTTGCTGTGAATTATTCCGTTTCGGCAGATAGCATTTGAAATACACCTTTGGGGGTTTCTGAATTTTTTTTATTAAGTGGAGAGACATATTCACGGTGTGATCCTGCGGGGGAGAAAAATTTTATGTTGGAATGTGCGCACCATGCATAGATTGCCAGCCCATAGTCGATTTTGGTCAGTAATAAGGATCTTGTGGCATGAAAAAAGTGATTTTGGATGGATAATGGAACGCTTAGACCCAAGAAACTGAATGATTTTAAGTCGTTTGTTAAGGCTATATCTAAAATTAATATGGTGTTGCTTAAACGTAAGTCTGTCTGTCGAACATAAGGCCAAGAACTTTACGGCTATATGTATATTCTATTGTTATGTTATTTACAGTTCAAGTAGGATATATACAACGATGTTTTTGACAAATATGAAATAGTTTACATTTGCTTAAAGCAAGAATGGCTCCTGAGAATTTTCCCCATTCCACGATATCATTAAGTATTTGTTTAAGGGTAAGAAATAGTAAATTTGTATTCTTGCAGTTATTGATTATTTTCAGCGTAAACAGAGAGTTGTATATTTTTGTGCTTCAGTATTATATTTTTGAGGGAATGGAAGGCAATCATGAACAATACCACAGGCCTTTGTGGAATGTCGTTGTGTAATTTATAAAAATTAGATAAGGTGTTATTAACTCTCACATGAATGGATCGCAGGTTGAAGGTCTTAGCACCTACCCTCCACCTGGAAAATTGGTCCAGTAAAATGTACACTCCTCGCGGTCAAAAGCCCTTTCGAAATCAGTAGCCAGGATGCTTATATGATTTCTGGTTGAAAGGGCGTCTGACACGTAATGATGAATATTCAATGGTACTGTGCTGTTTTTTGAATGCAGTTTGGTTGGACTGATAACTTTATTTTTGGTCATAAGCCACATGATCCCTTTAGGAAGAATTTTCTCCAGTGTTTTGCTTAAAAAGGAAATGGGACGGATGGATAATAATTCGATGAAAGGTTTGTTTGGCTTAAGGATTGGGATAATTGTAGCCGTTCTCCAAGTATGCGGATAGTTATCCGCATCTAACAATTTATTGTAAACTTCTAGCATTATTTGCTTTCTTTCTATTGGTAAGTTTCGAGACATGGTCAAAACCAAGAGTTTTTCCTTTAGCTTGCTGCATGGCAGATTCTAGTTCAGTCGATCTGATCGGAGATTTAAGATAGAAAATAAGAGAAAACGTTTTTTTTATATACTTTATACTCATTAGAGAAGTTTTCATCCCTGGAATAATTGAACCACATAACTCCGAATGCATTGCCAATGTCTAACGAATTTAGACATTAGCTCTACATTATTGTCTCTGATGGATTTCAGAGGCCCTTGCAAAATCCCAACTAATTTTTTGAAATAAGGCTCTCGCTTTTTGTAAGCTACTAAATCGGTAAAGTTTTGAGAGTATTTATAGTTGTGACAGAATTATATACATATATATATATATATATATATAGTTTTGTTTTCTCAGGTCTTGGAGACTTTGGCAGAACCAAACAGGGTTTCTTATCTGTTTTTTTAGACTCTGAACTAAAAGTTCAAAGTCTACTAGGTTTGATGAAAGCGAAATGTGCGTAACAGGCAGAAGGAGGCGTGGCAGACGCTATAAAGTATATATATTCTTGATCAGCATCAACAGCCAAGACGATATAGCCATGTCCGTCTGACCGTCTGTCCGTCTGTATGAACACCTAGATCTCAGAGACTATAAGAGCTAGAGTAACCAAATTTGGTGACAACACGTGTATAGTGTGTACGCAGATCAAGTTTGTTTTAGATTTTTGCCACGCCCCCTTCCGCCCCCGCAAATCGAAAACGTATTACTAAAGCTACCGACTTTAGATTTAATTCAAATTTGGCACATATGGAGGATGTCCCTTTGCGGACGTTTTCCGAATTTCAGCACGATCGGATCATAAACATAGAAGATATTAAGGAATGAATGATCACCAGGTTCATGGCACCTCTGCGGCCAAAATTGACGCACAGGCGCGAGTTCGAATCCCACTGCTGACAATTCCAAATTACATTTTTTAATAATTATAAATTAATTACTTTTATTTTATATATACATATATTATTAATTTTGCCTTATTTGTCTGAAAATGTTAAGAATTTAAAAGAAAGTATTAACCAAATTTCGTTAGAAATTCGTATATATATATATATGACAAATGCAAAAACTCGTGCTGTATATGTATTGAGGTTGCCGACCGTGCAGTATGTAAGGCGGTGGCTCAAGTCATAGGACATACGATTTGCGTGTGAGAGGTCTGCGGTTCGAAGCTTGGTGCATCCCAGACAAAATTTAATGTTTTAAAATTTTATAAAAGCAATATATATGCACAAGACGCGTTTTTAACCACCAATTGATTTGTCAGCATAGTTTTCATAAGCATCTCAGACAGAGTAACGGTTGTTTGTTTTCCCTTTTGCTCTTGCGCGCTCACTCACTATTGCTGCTCTCTTCCAAGAACGAACGATAATGAGTTGAACATTGCTTAAGCTTATTTGGCTTTAAATTTAGTTTTATATTTGCTTAATTTTTTTGCTTTCCCCGATTAGTTCAGAGTCTCCCACAGTCGTAGCCCGACTGTAGCTGCTTGACTTGTTTTTTTTTAGGATTGCTTTGTGGAAAGGCTATGTTGGCTGCTGTTTTATAATTTTCGTAATACTGGCAGCGAAGACGTTCAGATCGTTGGTCGAGGGAAACTGAAAATGTTTTTTTCGAAAAAGATTGGAAGGTACTCCAGATTGCATGGTCAGTTTTGAACCTAATTATAGGTAGGATTTTTTTAGGCTTAATATGTGTCACAAGGTTAATAGTAATAAGGTCGGGAGCCCTGATCCACACTCCAAGCGGCCACTGAACATTAACATTTGGCACACACTATAAATAATGAAAAACTATCATAATAAAGTCAGTCGCATATAAACATGCTAGAAGATCGAAGCGTGTATTTTCTTCATTTTCTCCTTGCAGCAAGAACTTTCCTGTGAACATACTCGATCAACAAGTAGTACTAAATTTGACATTAGTCTTTAGTAGGAATAGAATATCCGGATGGGTTTGCTTAATTATAATAATAATTTATGTTCCATTGTAGAATCAAGAGGGTCATTGATTTAAATAGATAAAGAGGATATTATGTGCAAGTTTGAGTTAGATATATTTTTAATTTTGTTAGTTTTGAGTTATTTTAAAAATTCAGTAGTAACTCGCGTACTCGCAGCGGTTCTTGTTGTTGCTCCAATTAAAAAAAATGTTTGCCGCTGCCACTTTTTTTATAGACCGTTTGAAATAAAATTTTCGGAAAACGTCCTCAATGGGTGCTAAGTCTTAAGTATGTAGGAAAAACTAAAACAAACCTGATCTGCGTGTACATTACAAGAGTATTGTCACCCAATTTGCAAACTCTCGCTCTTATAGTCCCTGCGATCTAGGTATTTATACGGACGGACGGACAGTTGTTGCTGTACGTTGTTTATATTTCATTACATAAATATATTTTATTATCAAAACAATTTTCCGTCGACAATGACACAGGGTAACATATTGTCACTCGACTGTCACCTCAGTTGCTTGGTTTTTTATTAAATTTGTGAGTCTTTATACCCTGTACTATATAAGACTATAAAAAAGAGCAACTAAATTTGATACAACATAATTCTAAAATCTCCACACAGATCATGCTTGTTTGCAGTTCTTGCCACATCCCTTCTACCCCCTTATAACGGTGCGGGTATATGCATATACATATAAATTTTAAATGTTTCCGCTGTGTTGTGGATGTTTGTGTCGGCCGCCTTGACTCAGAATCAATAGATGATAAGTGTTAAAGCAAGCATCCAGCTGCTCTTCTAGGAAAGGTGGAAAACATTTACTGGCGCCCAACGGGAATAAAAAAGTCTTACGATATCTGTTAAGACAGGAATACCATGGCCCTAAACAAGAACATGTAAGTGAATGTTCGGTAAAAATTAGAAAAAGCATTAATGTTAACAAATTGGCAACGCGAAAGTAAGCATTGCGGTACAGTCTAATTATTAATATTAAATTATTGACGTGCAAGTTTAGAAAAAAAAAAACAAGAGAAACAAATGAATATTTTTGCTTTATTGATTGCTCATTACTTGGGCTTATAGAAATATAAAGGTAGAATACGATAGTGACGAAGATCAGGAAGTAGAATTTAGACCAGAAAGAAACGGTCAATTAGAAATGGAGCCGACATTACTAAAAGCGTAAGTAAAAGGTGCCGTAAACAGTGCACTCCTTGAACAAGAGAGGAGAATAAAAGACGAGTTCCGAGCGGAACTTGAAACAGTTAGAGATCAAGTTAATGCAATACGTGTCTAGGCGACAGGCAGCTATAGACGCATACGAGATTTCCAAAAGATACGTAGGCAGCGAGGCGCAGTGTGAGGCTGTGTCCATTTTAAATAACAAAGTTACTGGACCAGCTCGTGCCATCCTTACGTCGCACAATACAGTGCTTAATTTTGACGCCATTGTCGCTAGACTCGACTGCACGTACGCAGACAAGACATCCTTGCGCGTACTAAGGCAGCAACTAGAACTGGTTAGGCAGGCTGACCTAACCCTAATGGATTACTATGATAAGGTAGAAAAGAAACTCACTCTTGTGACAAATAAATTAGTACTGAAGCCTAAGGATTTGCCATCTGCATTTGCAGTGGCCCGTGAAAATAGCATCGAAAGAAGCGCATTTGCTGCATCGTTTGCCAAAGTAATGGAAGAAAGAAACCATAGCAGCGACAATTCTAGATTAGGCAATCGTAACCAAGCTAGACAAGGTAAGGGCCAGGAGAGAAATCCAAATTTTGTTGCAAAACATGGCCAAAACAGGGCACAACGGGCTGACCCTAAAACGTCATCGAATGACAAAGAGGCACAATCAAAGTATCAGGCTCAACCCATGGACGGTGATCCTTCGATATCCAAATTAAGACAACAGACCAATTGGGGAAAACCACAGGGCTTTTCTACACAAGACGGGGCTCAAAAGAGGCATAATACTTCGGAGCGCATGTCAGACAATAGGCGTCAAAAGATTAACAATATTACCCAACAAGCGCTTAGCCAAGACGTAAAAGAATACGAAGCAATGGCCGAAGCTGAGTGTGCTGAAATAGATGACGAAAGTGACGAACCCGAGGACAACGATTTATTGAATTTTTTAGGGGTCGTTCCCAATTGGCTTTCGTTGAGCGTCAGTTGGCTGGCAAAACATTAAAGATTCTTATCGACACCAAGGCGGCAACAAGTTACATTAAGCATATAAAGGAGTTAAAAAACGTAACACCAGTCGACACCCCTTTTACTTTTAGATACCCTTGACACCTTTGATCTGCTTACGCAGGCGGGGGTAACTGTAGACCTAATGGGAAACAGCATAAACTACGGTAATAGTTCGGAAATACTCAATCACCATCCGTGCGATAATGTGAAATTTACACGTGTCGATGATATCGTAATCCCAAATTCTGTAAAAGGCGAATTCAAGAAAATGATACTGAAGAGAATTAGTGCATTCGTGACCTCTAACTAGGCGCTGCCTTATACTTCAGTCGTCGCCAGAATCCGGACTGTAGACAATAAGGAGGTATAGTCAAAGCTCTATCCATACCCAGTAGGCGAGTCAGATTTTGTAAACAACGAAGTCGCACAGCTGTAGAAAGATGGCATCATAAGGCCATCAAGATCCGCGTAAAACAGCCCAGCCTGGGTTGTTGATAAAAAAGGGATGGATTCCAACGGTAATAATAAACGGCTTGTCATTCACTTTAGGAAGTTAAATGAGAAAACCATTTCCGACCGTTATCCGATGCCGAGTATCCAAATAATTTTAGCTAATCTCGGAGAAGCTAAATTTTTCACCACATTGGATCTTAAATCCGGATACCACCATATATACCTAGCGGAGGACTATCGTGAAAAGACATTTTTCTCAGTAAATGGCGGAAAGTACGAGTTCTGTCGACTGCCTTTTGGTTTTAAAAATGCGGGAAGCATTTTTCAAAGAGCAATCGACGATGTCTTGCGAGTACAAATTGGCAAGATATGTGACGTCTATGTTGATGACGTAATCATCTTTTCTGAATCCGCCATATCCGCCATATCGATATAATACTTCAGCAACTTTGTAATGCTAACATGAGAGTTTCTAAAGAAAAGACAAAATTTTTCAAAGAAAGTGTCGAATAGTATTATCTCAAGGGGGAGACCTATCCTATCTCCCGAAGACTATAAACGTGCGAAACTCACTATGCTACCAAAGAAAGAGAGTTGTTAGCGATTGTATGGGCTCTCGGCAAACTGCAGCATTACCTTTATGGTACAAGAGAGTTACATATATTTACAGATCATCAACCCCTAACGGTTGCAGTGTCTGAGAAAAATACGAATGCGAAAATCATGAGGTGGAATGCGTTTATCGAACAGCATAAGGCCCAAGTGCACTACAAGTCAGGGAAAGAAAACTTTGTCGCAGATGCCTTATCTAGGCAACAGCTTAATGCTCTCCAAGACGAAAGGCAATCAGACATAGCCACTATTCACAGTGAGGTATCCCTTACATACACTGTACAAACAGCTGAAAATCCCCTAAATTGCTATAGAAATCAAATAACTTTGGGAGACTGACGTTACTCATTGTATCGAAGACTTATTTTATTTGGCAAGAAAACCTGTCACTTAATTCAATTTTCAGATAAAAATAATCTTATAGAAACAGTAAAACTTGCTGTGAACCCCGATGTCGTGAACGCGTTTTATTGCGAACTCCCAACTTTAGCTGCATTTCAACATGAGCTGATTTCATTATTCCCGACAACCAAGTTCGGCATTGCAGAAGAAAAGTGTCAGATATCACTAACAAAAACAATCAAGTAGAAATAATCAACACCGAACATAATCGTGCGCACAGAGCGGCACAAGAAAACGTAAAACAAATACTCCGAGACTACTACTTCCCAAAAATGACTAAATTGGCCAACTGCCAAGTATGACGGGCACCCCAAAAGACAAGAACTCGGAAAGACGCCAATTCCCTCATTTGCCGGAGAAATGACATATTTTCTACCGATCAGAAACTCTTCCTGACTTGCATCGATAAATTTTCCAAATTGTCTGTCGTCTAACCTTTACCTTCTCGATCAATAGTCTATATAATCAACCCCATTTTACATATAATTAATACCTTTCCAAATACAACAAGTCAGGCAGCTACAGTCGTGCGACGACTGTGGGAGACTCTGAACTAATCGGGGAAAGCAAAAAAATTAAGCAAATATAAAACTAAATTTAAAGCCAAATAAGCTTAAGCAATGTTCAACTCATTATCGTTCGTTCTTGGAAGAGAGCAGCAATAGTGAGTGAGCGCGCAAGAGCGAAAGGGAAAACAAACAACCGTTACTTTTTTTGCGCGTTGCTGTGTATACACGTATAACTGTGACTGTACAGCGCGTCGTCTGTTTTTACTGAGATGCTTATGAAAACTATGCTGACAAATCAATTGGTGGTTAAAAACGCGTCTTGTGCATATATATTGCTTTTATAAAATTTTAAAACATTAAATTTTGTCTGGGATGCACCAAGTTTCAAACCGCAGACCTCTCACACGCAAATCGTATGTCCTATGACTTGAGCCATCGCCTTACATACTGCACGGTCGGCAACCTCAATACATATACAGCACGAGTTTTTGCATTTGTCATATATATATATACGAATTTCTAACGAAATTTTGGTTAATACTTTCTTTTAAATTCTTAACATTTTCTGACAAATAAGGCAAAATAAATAATATATGTATATATAAAATAAAAGTAATTAATTTATAATTATTAAAAAATGTAATTTGGGATTGTCAGCAGTGGGATTCGAACTCGCGCCTGTGCGTCAATTTTGGCCGCAGAGGTGCCATGGACCTGGTGATCATTCATTCCTTAATATCTTCTATGTTTATGATCCGATCGTGCTGAAATTCGGAAAACGTCCGCAAAGGGACATCCTCCATATGTGCCAAATCTGAATCTAAATCTAAAGTCGGTAGCTTCAATAATAAGTTTTTTTCGATTTGCGGGGCCGGAAGGGGTCGTGGAAGAAATCTAAAACAAACTTGATCTGCCTGCACACTATACACGTGTTGTCACCAAATTTGGTTACTCTAGCTCTTATAGTCTCTGAGATCATAGGTGTTCATGCAGACGGACAGACGGTCAGACGGACATGGCTATATCGTCTCGGCTGTTGATGCTGATCAAGAATATATATACTTTATAGGGTCTGCCACGCCTCCTTCTGCCTGTTACGCACATTTCGCTTTCGTCAAACCTAGTAGACTTTGAACTTTTAGTTCAGAGTCTAAAAACCATTTATTGCGACAATGAACCACCGTTTAATTCCGAAACGATCACTTCATTGTTAAAAAATCAGTTTAGCATTGACGAAATCCGAAATCCAAAACCTTATGCTCACTATAACGCTCGCCACATCTAATATCATAAGCCCCATAATTCTCGACCACGAAGATTTAAAATCCATTTTTACCAAACAGCTCACAGAAGTCCCAATAGTTAGTTTAATGATAGTATCAAATACAAAAATATTTCAATCAGATCAGTATAATCCACATAATAATTGAATATCCTAATGTTAAGACTATTTGTAAGAAGGTTATGATATTTCCTGTTGCCCACAATAACACTATTCTGCAAATACATGATGGCATACTAGCTGAATGCGACGATGGAGTTCTAGCAGTAACAGAATGTGCTATGCGACGTTCTGCAAGAAGTCAGCTCATGACATTTGCACCAGCGGATTACACTCCGGAGGTTCAGCGTTATGCCACACACAGCCCAGCCCCTTGGAACCGATTACCATAGTAGACAAAGGAATAATCATTGTCAACGAACTAATAGCAAGAGTAAGAGTAGATGACGGCCCACTGATGACAATTAAAGGCACACATCTCATCACATTCGAACGCATTGAGACCGTAAACGAGACCACATACATTAACTACAATGGTGTTGTAAACAAGAGTCCAGGCATCGCGGCATCACCATTGCTGAATATTACAGGACACGACCAAGTGCTTAGCCTACCATTGCTACAAGAAATGAAAGAGCATTATTTGCATGTAATTCAGAAATTAAGAGATGACATGCTTGCCGGATGGGCTCTCAGAGTTTGGTTCATCGTTGGTGTAACCCTCAGCCTCACCTTTGGCTGTATTATCATCATCTATCAGTGCTGGTACCGGAGAAGATCGTCCATCAACTGCAAGCCCTGGTAAAGGAGTTAAGTGTCACCGAGGACGGCAACATTCTTAAGGGGAGACTAGTTAACAGCCAAGTCAACGAATGACCCTCGCAACTTCAAAGCAACCCTGAACGTTCTCGGTTCCATTTCCTGTCTACGCCGCGTGTTTTACGCTCTTTCCTGTCGTACTTTTGCCAGACTAAGTTCTCTGTGAGACGTTTGACAATAAAGTTCAATTTGCATTTTACTCCGGAACGCTGCCGTTATTATTTGATTTATTAATCACACATTGTTGCGCCACAAGGCCAATACCACAATTAGGGGGACGAAGTCAAGTCCTCCACCCTAATCATCATAAAGCTAATAGCTGATATAGCTACAACACTATCCACCGCTGGACCGGAGACATCATAGCTGCTGTTCTAGGAAAAGTGGAACACATTTACTTGCACATGCATTCATGAGTGTGTTTACAGATCTCTTTGCCAAGCATGCTCAGCTGAATTGGATAAAAGAAAAAAGTTCAAAATGTGCATATATAGTAGGTGTGCTGCTGACATCATTTAATTGATTGCTAACGGTTTGGCCGAAACATATTGTATCGGATTGAAACTGTGATCGATCCGTCAAATGTTCATCGGTTAGCGCACAAATATGTCAATATTTAAAGCCACTAAGAAAATTTCACAACTGCGATAAAAATAACTGGGATAAAAATAATAAATATAACATCCACCACGTAACGTCCTAAATTAGAAAAATATGGATTAAAAACTAATTTTTAGCCCCCAGCAGATTGTTTTCATATCTTTAGATATTTCTCATTCTTTTATATATTCCGCTTTTTAAACTTTTGTAGACGATATCATAATTTGTTCAAAGAGTGTAACATCAAAAAAGGCAAGGCTACCGCACAAACTATATCTATTATATATCATATAAATATGTATAGAAATACACATGGGTAAAACAAAGCAAACATTACCTCTATAGTAAAAGTATTTTCATAAGTATTACTATTAAACTGACAATATCCCAATTTCCGATTTACGATAAATTTTTAGTGGCAATTTCTCAAAACGAATGAAATTTAAAGTTGAGCAATCAGGTCCAGCAACTCATACAATGCATGTCAGCTAATTTCTCTGATTTGCGAGCGGTATTGTAAGAGTTTTGTCGCATAAGATCAATTATACGACTCACCGAACTAATTGATTCTCATTATTTACATTCTTACATTTTGTTTTAACAAACTATAACACAAATTTAAATACAAAAATTTTGCCGTGTTTCGACACGAGTCCCACTAAATTCAACTTTGTAATCTACTGCGACGTACTGAGCTACAAGTAAAACCCGACCTATACTGCAAAGAAAATGTTTACCCGAAAATCGAGAATCTCAAATCTGAGAAATAACAAGATTGTTTAATAAGTGTTTTTATATTAAAGAAACGTGTTAGAGTACTCAACTGCTCTGTGGCTTGACGAGCGCAACAAACTGCAGGAATATGACAAGCGATTCGAATATGAAAAGAAACATCTGTAAGAGGCAAGCGTTTGATTTAGGATAGACATATGGACACTTAATCATAACCTACCCCTGCCAGTGTCTTAAGATTCAGATGGTAGATGCCATAGACATCGAATCGAACAGGATTCTGCATAATCTGCAAAGCAAATTCATTGGTTTGGTCACGACAGTTTACTATATCGATTCCATATCTTGATCTGGTCTTTTGGCAAGCGGCGTTCAGAAGTGCCTGTAGTTGCTTCGACTGTAGACCACTAAATTGGTTATAAAGTTTTGGTAATAGTGGAACATGTGACTTACATGCTTAGAACAGTTGTGGCAGGCGGCACACAGTATCCACATCTTCATCATTGTGGGTAGCAAAACATAGAAACCTTGCCAGATCAGCAGCCAACTGAGATTCGTATCGCTGATCTCCCAGAGCACGATATATGCATAACATACCATAATGAAGTCACCAATACAGAGCACATTCATCAACAGAACCGATAGTCCATAGAGCTTGGAAATCCGCCGAGTTAACCGCACAATATGAGCGTAGCTTGCTCGCACTTCCAGGCTGCAGCGTCGTCCCTTAGACAGCTGCTTTTGCAGTGTTATTAATAGAGCGTCCAGTCGTATAATGAGGAAAGCAACCTGTAGACAGCGCGCCCGAACAGCTTGAGTGCTGTACAAGTAACGCATGTTGGCGATCATTTGGTTGGCCTGAACTGAGTTGACCAATCCCAGCAAGAGAGCGCTACCTATGACTGTGCAATCAATCGCTAGATGGATGCCCATATTGGTTAAGGGGATTCCGACGCCAATGCTAGGTAGCTGGGACAATAGTATTTTCTCCATATTGCGCCACAGAAGGGCCTGCATCACTATGACCATATGTGTCAGCAGATAAGCAACGTTCATCGCGTCCAACATCTTAACGAACGCATGGTACTGCTCATGGCGTTGCAGCTGAAAGTCGTTCATCTGCCAACTGCAATCAAAGTACTTCCAAATTTGCAACATCATATCACCCAGAACCAGAGCTAGGTAGGCACTGAGTAGTCCCTGGACTGCTCGGTTTTGTGCACTGCAACTGATGGCAAGTATTCGGAAGTAAATTGTTAAGAAATGTAGCGTGCGCCTCGACATGATCCACTCTACTAAACAAAGCTAATGCTATGCTCCTTTTGACAAGGTGCCCAAACAGCTGCTGCCCACAAATATATATTTATATAAATATGATAAAATATATGTGTTTGTTATATCAGTACAATTAATCATATTGGTTGATGATAATGTACCCAGATAAAAGAATAGGAAATCATTTTGTTGGCTGAAAAACAAACCCATCGGTTGTTGAATAAATCAATAAAATGGTTTCTTACATTTAAAATGTATTTATACCCTTGCGGAGAGTATTAAGATTATGTTTAGTAATGTGTGACACATAAACGTAAAGTACATAGTCTACTAGGTTTGACGAAAGCGAAATGTGCGTAACAGGCAGAAGGAGGCGTGGCAGACCCTATAAAGTATATATATTCTTGATCAGCATCAACAGCCAAGACGATATAGCCATGTCCGTCTGACCGTCTGTCCGTCTGTATGAACACCTAGATCTCAGAGACTATAAGAGCTAGAGTAACCAAATTTGGTGACAACACGTGTATAGTGTGCAGGCAAATCAAGTTTGTTTTAGATTTTTGCTACGCCCTCTTCCGCCCCAGCAAATCGAAAAAACGTATTACTGAAGCTACCGACTTTAGACTTAGATTGAGATTTGACACATATGGAGGATGTCCCTGTGCGGACGATCGGATCATAATCATAGAAGATATTAAGAAATGAATGATCACCAGATTCATGGCAGCTGTGCCGCCAAAATTGCTTTAGTTAGAACAACAACAACAAGAAACGCCGCAAAGGCGCGAGTTCGAATCCCGCTGCTGACAATTCCAAATTACATTTTTTGATAATTATAAATTAATTACTTTTATTTTATATATACATATATTATTAGTTTTGCCTTATTTGTCAGAAATTATTAAGAATTTAATTTATTAAGGTTATTGCTTTAACCAAATTTCGTTAGAAATTCGTATATATGTATATGACAAATGCAAAAGCTCGTGCTGTATTTGTATTGAGGTTATTTGTTTCCTTCGCTCTTGCGCGCTCACTCCCTATTGCTGCTCTCTTCCAAGAGCGAACGATAATGAGTTGAACATTGCTTAAGCTTATTTGGCATTTAAATTTACTTTTATATTTGCTTAATAGGAAGCGAATTCGAGCGGCGACAAAATGATATAAAAAGTATTTATTGAAGTTAATCATAATATATATTACTTAATTTTTTTTGCTTTGCCCGATTAGTTCAGAGTCTCCCACAGTCGTCCCCCGACTGTAGCTGCCTGACTTTTTTTTTATTATTTTCTGAATAGCTTTCTTATTTGTGAACCAATTGTTATTGAATTTTCATTCTTTAAAAATCTGTTAAGTATGAAGTGCGTAAGTGCAGAAACATAGATTGTAATAAGCTTACAAAAAGTATTTTTTGGCAGAAGGGAAGGTATCCAAAATTTGAAATGAATTCTGTAATATTCATGACAAATTTGGTGCGTGCGGACATGACTCAATCGACTCGGATGTTGATACTGATAAAGAATATATGTATAGACTTTATATGGTCTGCTACACCTCCTTCTGCCTGTTACATATTTTTTACAGATATATTGCATTCTTCATTGATATTGTGTAATATAAAATATATAAGTCGGATAAATAAGCTTTGTAGGGAAAGGTGAGATGATTTTAGTATAGGATCTTTGGATGACAGGGTTTCTTATTATCGGAAACTAAACTAAGGCTCTCTTTTTAGACTCTGAACTAAAAGTTCACAGTCTATTAGGTTTGACGAAAGCGAAATGTGCGTAACAGGCAGAAGCAGGCGTGGCAGACCCTATAAAGTATATATATTCTTGATCAGCATCAACAGCCGAGACGATATAGCCATGTCCGTCTGTCCGTCTGTCCGTCTGTCCGACTGTCCGTCTGTCCGTCTGTATGAACACCTAGATCTCAGAGACTATAAGAGCTAGAGTAACCAAATTTGGTGACAACACGTGTATTGTTTGCAGGCAGATCAAGTTTGTTTTAGATTTTTGCCACGCCCCCTTCCGCCCCCGCAAATCGAAAAAAACGTATTACTGAAGCTACCGACTTTAGATTTAATTCAGATTTGGCACATATGGAGGATGTCCTATTTCGGACGTTTTCTGAAAATTTCAGCACGATCGGTTCATAAACATAGAAGATATTAAGGAATGAATGATCAGCAGGTTCATGGCACCTCTGCGGCCTAAATTGCTTTAGTTAGAACAACAACAACAAGAAACGCCGCAAAGGCGCGAGTTCGAATCCCACTGCTGACAATTCCAAAATACATTTTTTAATAATTATAAATTAATTACTTTTATTTTATATATACATATAATATTAATTTTACCCTATTTGTCAGAAAATGTTGAGAATTTAAGAGAAAGCAATAACCAAATTTCGTTAGAAATTCGTATATATATATATATATATATATGACAAATGCAAAAACTCGTGCTGTAGTTCAGAGTCTCCCACAGTCGTCCCCCGACTGTAGCTGCCTGACTTGTTTTGTTTTGTAAACTAAAAAAAAATTACGGAAGTTGAGCACACGCGACATTATAATACCCTGAACAGATCTCTATAATTAAAGTATTTTAATAATCATTACTACTAATCAGATAATATCTGAAATCTCAATATCTATATCACGACGATACATTTTTAGGGGCAATTTCCCAAATCGCATTTAATTTAAGCTGAGCAACTAGGTCCATACATACTCATACAATATATTTCAGCGAATCCCATTAAGCTTGTTTGCGTTTATAGTTGCCGAGATTGACGCGTTCATACAGACAGATGGATGGTTAAACGGACGGGCGGATAGATGGACATGGCGTAATCGACTCGGTTGCTGATACTGAATATATATATTTTATAGGGCCTACGACGCCTCCTTCTGCCTGTTATGTACTTTTTGCAAAAAGCTAATATTTCCCTACTTAACTTCTCAATCTATTTTTAATATACACAGTGCTAACGGTGTTCAGTATTACCATTAAGTACAACGAATACGCAGCGGATAAAGGCGGTAACTTCAGCATTCCTTGCATCGCAGAGGGCAATATTATGTGGATAAAGGAGCACGGCAGCAATAGTACTATTATACAGGTATGATAATGAAGTTAAATAAAACTTTGGAATATTATAATTCCTGATCAACATCAATACCACAGTTGAATTAGCCATGTACTTCAATCTGTCTGGCTATATAAAACAGAAACTATAAATGCCAGATTTGGTATTGCATTACACAGATCAAGTTTATTTCAAATTTAGAATACAATTTTTGAACGACCAGGAGAAAGAAAGAAGAAAAGTATGTATCTAAGTTAACGAGCAACTCTCACAAACCGTGCGCACGGAGTGCTGATGTATCAAATGTCTGATGCAACATTCTAAGTATAAATGAGTAGGAGCAATAGCCACATACATTTTTGTGGCGCATGAGTTGTGCCAATATTTTAATTATGCTGAGTCGTCTGGCGGCCACGAATCTAGGGCATGATCCAGTACTTTTTAGCTTTAGTTTCATTTTTTGTATACCCTGTATAGGGGTATATAAACTTGGGCAGAACTTATATTCTACCGCCAGCAGATGAATTTTTTTTTCAAATTTTGTTATAAAAATATCAATTCACATCTCTCCATGGAGAAGCAATACTGAAAGTATCATCAAGATCGGTCTATATATAACATGAGTGCGAGTGATATAGTACTCAGCTTTGGCGCGCAAACAAGCGTAATAAAGTTGACCTGATTGCTCAGTTTAAATAACCTTCGATTTGAGAAATTGCCATTGAAAATGTATCGTCATGATATAGGTTTTGGGAATTGGGTTATTTTCATTTTAGTAGTAATATTTATGAAAATACTTTTACTGTAGAGAACTATACAGGGTATTATACTGTCGCGTGCGCTCAACTGCCGTAATTTTTTTTATTCTAAGTATAATTAAGTATAAATATGTTATTAATACGAATTTGAAACCCGAAAAAAAGTTAAAAACAAAACTTTCATATCTATACATCGCGTTTTAACTAAAATTAAACGTAACTGAAGCAATTTTAGACTCTGAACTAAAAGTTCAAAGTCTATTAGGCTTGACGAAAGCGAAATGTGCGTAACAGGCAGAAGGAGGCGTGGCAGACCCTATAAAGTATATATATTCTTGATCAGCATCAACAGCCGAGACGATATAGCCATGTCCGTCTGACCGTCTGACCGTCTGTCCGTCTGTATGAACACCTAGATCTCAGAGACTATAAGAGCTAGAGTAACCAAATTTGGTGACAACACGTGTATATTTTGCACGCAGATCAAGTTTGTTTTAGATTTTTGCCACGCCCCCCTGAAGCTACCGACTTTAGATTTAATTCAGATTTGGCACATATGGAGAATGTCCCGTAGCGGACGTTTTCTGAAAATTTTAGCACGATCGGATCATAAACATAGAAGATATTAAGGAATGAATGATCACCAGGTCCATGGCACCTCTGCGGCCAAAATTGCCGCACAGGCGCGAGTTCGAATCCCACTGCTGACAATTCCAAATTAAATTTTTTAATAATACTTTTATTTTATATATACATATATTAATTTTGCCTTATTTGTCAGAAAATGTTGAGAATTTAAGAGAAAGCAATAACCAAATTTCGTTAGAAATTCGTATATATATATACATATATATGACAAATGCAATAACTCGTGCTGTGTATGTATTGACGTTGCCGACAGAACAATATGTAAGGCGGTGGCTCAAGTAATAAGACGTACGATTTGCGTGTGAGAGGTCTGCGGTTCGAATCTCGGTGCATCCCAAACAAAATTTTTATGTTTTTAAAATTTTATAAAAGCAATATATATGCACAAGACGCGTTTTTAACCACCAATTGATTTGTCAGCATAGTTTTCATAAGCATCTCAGTAAAAACAGACGCGCGCTGTACAGTTACAGTTATACGTGTATACACAGCAACGCGCAAAAAAAAGAACGGTTGTTTGTTTTCCCTTTCGCTCTTGCGCGCTCACTCACTATTGCTGCTCTCTTCCAAGAACGAACGATAATGAGTTGAACATTGCTTAAGCTTATTTGGCTTTAAATTAGTTTTATATTTGCTTTATTTTTTTTGCTTTCCGCGATTAGTTCAGAGTCTACCACAGACGTTGTACGACTGTAGCCGCCTGACATGTTTTGATAACAATAGTTTGCATACAAAAAATTACTATTTATTAAAGTATCAACGAACATATGACTATAATCTGTTAATCGATTGGTAGTTTTTTAATGAAGTCAAACTAAACAGTTATTGCAAAAATGGAAAAGAGCGAGTTACATGTGGTGTTTAAATAATATTCTCTGTGAAACTGGGAAAAATCTCTATAAGAACTACAATTTCAATTTCAACAAGTCAGGCAGCTACAGTCGATGGATTGACTGTCGGAGACTCTGCGCTAATCGGGGAAAGCAAAAAAATTAAGTAATATATATTATTATTAACTACAATAAATACTTTTTATATCATTTTGTCGCCGCTCTAATTCGCTTCCTATTAAGCAAATATAAAAATAAATTAAAATGCCATATACTACGCATATAAAAAACTGTATATTACAAATTAAAATTTTTAATAATAATAAATTAATTACTTTTATTTAATTTATACATATATTATTCGTTTTGTCTTATTTGTCAGAAAATATTAAAATTCTTAAAGAAAGCAATAACCAAATTTCGTTAGAAATTCGTATTTAAATTTGCCTCTACTATTTGCACTCAATAAAACTCTTATCTGCTTGATCTATCGCGTAAACAAATTTGTGACGAAAGAGAAAACAAAAAACAAAAACAACAATCATAAGCTTAGAAATGGGAATAGAACCCCCTGACCGCCCCAAGGCGGGCGAGGCAAACCACTTATCTCTAAACGAAATAATCAACATACTATCCCCCGGACCTAAATACATAGTGATCTCTCGCAAAAGCGAAACTGAAAAAAATGTTCGATACCTGTTTTGGCCCAGTCACAGTGGCGACTTCTTGGTTAAAACCAAAACGACCAAGAAGCCAGCAAACTCCTCAAGATGACCCAGTTCACAAGCAACATGCCCGTCTCCGTCTCACTCCACAACCATTTCAACTACACAAAGGGAGTAATCTACTCAAACAGCCTGAGAGAAGTTCCAGGGGAAGAAATCCAATGGGAACTAAAAAATCAAAACGTCAACCATGTAAAAAAATAATGAAAAAAGTAAACGGTAACCTCATTGAGGCCAGAGGAAAATGAAATCTGCAAAAACAACGTTGGATGCATCAACTGTAAATCAAACGACTTAGCTTTCAACTCCACCGACAAAAGCTGCCTAATATTAAAAAACCAACAATAAATAGTCGCAGTCAAAATCGCCCAACAAGTAGACAATAAAACTGCCTACGAAATATACAATAAAAACCACAGGCCTAATTTCCTAACTTTCGCAGAAGCCACCAAGACACACATGCGCACACAATCAGCCACCAAACTAAGCAACAAACTCACCTCCTCTAAAGACAAAGTCCAGGTGCTCCCTTGTACTACACCTCGAAGCACAGTGAAGATAATTAAAGGTCTTAACAAAAAAAAAAAAAAAGAATCCCAATCAGGGACCCACCTCAAACCACTCAAACAACCACTTACTGTAGTAACCTAAGTATATAAACTAACATTTTTATTTCATAACTCCATCCTACATCATCCCTCTTAAAATAATTCAATGGAATAAATGTGGTTATCTCAACAGCTACAACGAACTCCTTAACATAATTAAAAGGCAATCCCCCACATCATAGCCATGCAGGAAACCCACATACGTCCAACCCAACCCAATACCTGTCAACTATTCAATATCCCTAAACACCCCACACAACACCTTTGGTGGAGTAGCTCTCCTCATCAAAAAATCAATCCAACACAAAAATATCCCAGTTAACAACGAGATAGAAGCAGTGTGTGCGGAAATTGACTCTGAAACAAAATTCCACATCTACTCAATCTACATTCCACCCAATAAGAGCTTCAACACCAGAAACATTGAAAACGTAATAGGCCATAAGCTCTCCAAAATCGTAACTGGAGACTTCAATAGCTGGCACCCAACATATGAATTATAGGACGTACGATTTGCGGATAAGAGGTCTGGGGTTCGAGGCTTGCTGCGTCCCAGACAAAATTTAATATTTCTTTAAGTTTACATAACCAATTCAGATGCACAAGACGCGTTTACCACATTGATTTGTCTGCACAGTTTTCACAAGCTTCTCAGTAAAAACAGAGATACGCGTGTACAGTTATACATGCATACACAGCAATGCGCAAAAAAAGTAACGGTTGTTTCCTTCGCTCTCGCTCACTATTGCTGCTTTCTTCCAAGAACAAACGATAATGAGTTGAACAATGCTTAAGTAAAAGAAACTTGCAAGGCGGGCAATGAAACGAAAATACGAAATGTGATATTTTGACTTTGTCGGCTGCCGAAGTCGTTCGTCGGTGGCCCAGGGCATAGAGCGTTAGAATGTTATTCAAGGGATCGCGAGTTCGAGTCCCGATCGATTCGTTTTGAAACCTATACAAAATAGACAGTAGTGTATGGCATTAAAATTTAGTTTTATATATGCTTAATAGGAAGCGAATTCGAGCGGCGACAAAATGATATAAAAAAGTATTCTTTGTATTAGTACAAAGTTACCCAAAGTCGATCCAGGCCGACTGTAGCCGACTGTAGCCGACTGAATTGTTAAGTACATAGTCTAATAAAAAAGGTTGAGGTTACCAATATGAATTATGTCGCGTATCTCCCAGAAAGCCGTGGCCACGACTTTATTATGTTCAGAATCTTTTTGGAGACTCTTTTACATGCAGAAACTGACTGTCGAAATTGTTCCTTAGTTTGCGGTGTGTACAGGTAGATTTAAGGTTCGTCAACGGTGACATGAAATGATTTCATGATAACATATTTGGGTAAAATCAGACAACTATATCATAAATATAGCTGCCATCGTAATCGAATATAATTTATTTGATAATAAACAATATATGTATATATATATATATATATTCCACTTAAATACTGTAGTAATAGTATTACTAAGTATATGCAATATTTGTTATGAAGTTATCAGATAATAATTGTATTTAACAGCTTGATATCGATGACTTATCGGTACTAAGCTGTTAACATAAGAATGTAATGTTAAAAGATGAAGAGGAAGAATAAAGTTAGTCTAGAATGGTGAGTAAAAGAAGCCAGTTCACAGATCAGAAGTGTGAGTAATTTACGTCTACAAAGCTATATAAACATACATATATATGTATATGAGACAAACAAAAACCACTCATGTGACAATTTTGAAAAAGAAATACCAGCAATTATATATGATGAAGAAAAAGTTGAAAAGCAAAAAGATAAGTTTGTTGAAATATTTAAAGAATATTATCAGAAACCGATTAGACCAAATGAACCAGAGATAAAATACGAAATCCAGTTGATAATTGAAGACCAAAAGCCGTTTAGCTACGCCCCTCGACGACTCTCATATGCAGAAAAAGCAAAGGTTCAAGAAATTCTAGATAAAAATTTTGCAAATGGATATTTTGTGTTCTACGTCCTTGAATCATGTCCTTTTAAAATATCATAACGAGATGGGTCACGTTGGAATTAACAAAACTAGTGAAATAATAGGTAAAAGCTATTGGTTTCCAAATGTTAGGGAAAAGGTAGTCGAACATATAAGAAAATGCTTTAAATGCATTGAATTTTTAGCAAATGGTGGCAAACAAGAAGGAACAGAAAGAACAATTGATACACATAAATCACTATGGTCCAATAAACAATAAAAACTCAAAAAAGAAAGTAGATCATATACGAAATTCGTTAGATTATACCCCAAAAAAGGACAAGGTCACAAGAAGCAATAGATGCGTTAGAAGATTATTTTCGAGCGTATAGTAGACCAACAGCTACTGTTTGAGATAGAGGAACTTGTTTCACGTCTGAAGATTTTGAAAATTTTTATACAGATTAACAAAGCAGTAGAAAGTAAATTATTAAATAATGACAAAAATGAATAGTGGTACAAAAACATGCCGAAGTAGAGTATGCCATGAACAAGACGATTCATAGAAGTATTAGTGAACACCGGAGCATAATGTTATTTGGAGTCAGTCAAAGAGGTAAGAATATTGATAGTTTAAAGAAAATGTAATCGAAATAGAGAAAACAAGTAACGATCGAAACACGAAGAAACACGAACAGATGCAAAAACAAGCGCAGAATTATAATAAAAATTATACCGATAATAAACGACAGAAACCAAACATATATAAAGAAAAAGATTATGTCATGATTATAAACTTTGATTCAACTATCGACGTTTCAAGCAAACTTACCCCAAAATTCAAAGGCTCTATCAAATAACAAAAGTATTAAACATTGATGAGGCCACAGAGACCATATGAAGGTATCTGGACAGTTCACAATTTAAAGCCATGGCTCAAAGAAGAAGAACAGCTTGTAAGAATTAATGAAATAAATGAAAATGATACAAATGAACCGAATTTGGACAAAAAATGTTTAGCTGCAAAATGAACCTATGGAAATTATTGAACAAGAGTCAAATGTAATAACAACAAAGGAAATATATGAAATGTTTAAGTTAAGCATTGTCTCAATTGTAGCCTATAATTGCCAAGTGGTTAAAGCATCAACTTGTTGAAGTTACACAAGCATTATAGTTGAAGCTTGTGTATAATTATTAAAGTTAATTTTACTGCTACTTTAGATAGAGTAGCATTTAGACAAAGTTAAAATATGTTTAATGTTCTTTAATATATAGTTGAAATAAGTAACTTTTTTGGAGCAACGAATTGTAAAGCAGATGTTGCATTCAAATTTACTTAAGTGTTGTTTATAGACTGCGAATAGCTTGTATAGTATTACAAAGTTATACCTATGTTGTTAAGATAGTAATTTTGCAGTCAGACTCGGCTTTATCGGCTGCTGATGGTGATCAAGAATATATATACTTTAGAGGGGCGCAAATGACTGCTTCTGCCTGTTAAGCACATTTGGCTTTTGACAAACTTAATAGACAGTGTACCTTTGAGTACAGAGTCTAAAAAAACAAGTCAGGCAGCTGCAGTCGACCTGGATCGGGGAAAGTAAAAAATTAAGTAATATATATTATAATTAAGCCAAATACTGAGCTTCAAAAAGAAAATTTATAAGCAACTGTGAAACATGGTGGAGGCAGTCTCATGGTTTGGGCCTGTATGTCGGCAGCTGGTGTAGGGAATTTAGTTTTTATAGAGGGAAACATGGATAAGACCATGAACCTTAAAATATTACAAGAAAACTTGGTCCAAAGTGCCGATAAACTGGCAATAAAGGATAACTTCCGCTTCTATCAGGACAATGATCCTAAACACAAGTCCGGAATAGTCCAAACATGGCTCATTTGGAAGTGCCCCCGGTGGGCAATTTTTGACCAAAAGATACGAAGTCATAACATTTCGTCTAAAAATGACTTAAAAACGGCCATAACTGAGGAATGGTCTAAAATCACACCAGAAATTACTTCCAAATTGGTAGATTCCATACCGAAAAGGTTAAAAAGTGTAGTGGACCAAAAAAAAAAGGGGGGGGGGGGGGGGGCATACAAAATATTAAAATATGCCTTTATAATTAAAGCGCATTATTTTTTGTTTTTAGTTTTTTAAGAATGTTAATTTTTTTTTTTTTTTAAATATATGAAGTTGAAAACAGTTAAGTTAAAATATTGGCCTATTGTGTACGGTGTACGGTGATTCCAATGGTTGTTTTACGGAATCAGTTTTGACAAACACATTTGAGCAATCGTGGATGTGTTTTTGCATGAATAGCTTTGGTATGTTATGGTGTGCTTGGAGGCGAGTCCACATCTCCAAAATACGCATTTGGAAAATGAAGGGTACATCCGTAGAGCATCTCAGCATCTGATGCTTGTATATTCGAATAAAGATGCAGTACAAATGCCGATTTACTGAAATTCGAGTTTTACAAATGGGAATGATACGACCGTTTTCTCTCAGGTTTTTAGCAGAAGAGAGAGAAGATTGAGTAAATGGTTAACCAACATGTGAAAGACGGTGTTGTTAAGAGCTTCCTGTTGTCGAGCTGTAGGTGACCGACAAAGTTGCCACATTTTACTTATAAACATAAATTTATCGAAGTTTTTTATTTGTATTTAGTATAACATAATATAACAATTGGATGATTCGATGATTTTACTTTTATAGACTGATCGTGTGCTGGTGCTCCGTAATGTTACTTCCTCGGAAAGCGGCATTTACGTCTGCTTTTCAACGGCACCACTAAGGGGAAGAACTACAACAACATCTATTACTACATTACCCACAACAACGTTGGCAGATAAATTTACAATTTCTACGACACAAGCAACTACCTTACTACATCAACACCAACCGGTGGAAGAGGGAGAGCAGGAGCAGCTTGAACAAAAACAACAGCAGGGATTGGAAGTTATGCTTGCAGAGCAAAATAAGAAAGTGGAGAATGGGGAGGAAAATGAGAATGACGAGGTGAAAGAGGAAACGTACCAGGCTTTCCAGCGTATCAGGCTAACTGTGCGCACTACTCCCGGGCCTGTGACACAGCTTTATTTTAAGGCCTCTACCATTCTGGGCTTTCTCATTTGGCGTTTTAACAAGACCCAATCTGGGGGATATCCAGTGCGCAGCTTCACAGCTGAATTTCGCAATGTATCGTACCGTGATGAGTTACCCAACGTCAGCTACGAGCATGAGTGGAGTCGCATGGATCCCATTAATATAGCGCCCAATGTGGTGAGTATTAGGTCCAGGTGCCTTCTTATGCCTTCTTCTTATTTCTGAAGAAGTAGGGCAGTTCACAATAATCATTTCCGCCTTATAATCACTTCCGAGGGACAGCGCCAAATGGAAGTTTATCGCCTGGCGCCGAACACCACCTATGAGTTTCGAATATGGGCCAACAATGAGCTGGGCAGCGGGGAGGTAGTCACCACTAATGTCACAACATTGCCAGAGACCAAGGAGGAAGGTAAGTTGAACATTAAGAAAACAATTTATTTAATATGTGCCAATTTAGACTCTTAAAAGTAAATAGTGTAATTGAGCTCAGGACTACCTTCTGCAAAATATTAAATAATAGTTATAGTCATAGATTATACTTGCTAACTATTCGATAGATTCTTGCTCTCGTAACTATCGTACATACATCTTTATGTTAGTTTTCGTTTTTTGTGTCAACTGTACGCAACGCAGGGTGGTACTCTTTTGTGAACAAAGTGAGAGGATAAACCCTACGTAGCGTGTTTTTAGCTATGTATGTGTGGTATTACTTACAACTTATTATATATTAGTATGTATCTTATTGCTCGTCAATCTATTTATTTTTATTTTTAAAAAATTTTTTGATTTTGAAAATGTTAACCGTTGTTTAAGTATGTCATTGTCTCTAGTAATTTTGTTGTCATCTCTCTTTTTCTTGTCTATCTCAAATCGCTCGTCGACCGTGTAGATCTCATACGCCTTATAAAATCCGACTTAGATAATTTCGATCCTCGCATTTGGATAGTCGCCGTCAGTATAGTGCTGGGAACACTTGTGATATTAGCCACTGGACTCTGTATAGTGCTTTCTAAGGAGTGCTATCAATCAACGCAAATGGGTACAGCCAATTCGCCAACGGCAATGACAATTACTTAGTCCATAATTAGCAGCAACAGCAAATAGACAGACATAATTATTTCTAAAATGTACAGTTATGATTTTGAAAAACGATATTGTTGTTATTATCGTAACTATCTTTTGCTGTGAAATGAAAGCAAACTAAGAAACTAAAAAATACAAACCGCAACTGTAAATGTTGATGCTAATTACCACTGTCATTGCCAGTGTTGTAAAAGTTCAAGATTAACCATAAAAATGGAATGATTTGTAATAGACGTATTTTCGATTCGTTTTTTTTGCCCGCTATTTGATTTTAATAATATATGCATACATATTTATGTTGTTGTTGTTTGTCTTTGTGGCTGTCGTTGTCATTATTGTTACTTTTGCAGTTATTAGTAATTTTTGGTTTAATTTAAGCTGTGCGTCTCAAAATTTAATGTGCATTAATTAAGATTCGATTTATGATTTATTTAACAACCTTAACCCATATTAAATAGAATCAAATTAATTTCAATTAATACTTTAGTAAATAAACAAAAGTATTTATTACATATTATATAATATAATATAATAATATATTAATGTACATTAACTGCAACACATATGTACGTATTAACATCAAAAATTGATTGATAAGGACAAAAAAGAAAGAAAGGTTGTATTCGACACCATGAAGATTTAATACCTTTGCAGCGACCTGTATTCTATTTCCACCCATCGTTTTTAGTACAGCGGTATGATAAAGAAGTCTGATTTCAATTTCATATGAAGGTCCATTTGCCATCTATCTTTCTTTAAGCAGCTATATGAAATAGCGATATGATCTGCCTGCTGTAAAAAGACGAACCTGTTTAAAGTTTCATATATATAGCTTCAAAACCGATTGATTCTTTTGCTCGTAATCAAGAGTAAATCGAGCACTAGTCGCGATAATAACGTAAACGACAGAAAGTCCATTTTACAGGTTTATATTAGGATATATTAGTTTTGTGCAAAAAGTCTGTCTGACTGTGTGTATGAACGCGTATATCTCAGCAATTATACTGGAGAGCAAAGTTGAGTACATGTTCAGAATCTACAACTTCCGCCATGTTAAACATCAGAACTATAAAAAAAGCAACGATAAGAAAATTTGTTTTTTTCCTAGTTATTAGTTTATTTATAACAAATTTATTTCAAAATTATATAGGATACAATTAATGAGTGAAAAATAAAAAGTCAGGCAGCTACAGTCGGGGGACGACTGTACAAGACTCTGTACTAATCGGGGAAAGCAAAAAAAATTAAGTAATATATATTATGATTAACTTCAATAAATACTTTTTACATCATTTTGTCGCCACTCGAATTCGCTTCCTATTAAGCAAATATAAAAGTAAATTTAATTGCCATATACTACGCATATAAAAATTGAATTGATCGGGACTCGAACTCACGATCCCTTGATTTACATTCTAACGCTCTATGCGCTGGGCCACCGACGAACGACTTCGGCAGCCGACAAAGTCAAAATATCACACTTGGTATATTCGTTTCATTGCCCGCCGTCTTGCACGTTTCTTTTGCTTAAGCAATGTTGAACTCATTATCGTTCGTTCTTGGAAGAGAGCAGCAATAATGAGATCGCAAGAGCGAAGGAAACAAACAACCGTTACTTTTTTGCGCGTTGCTGTGTATACACGTATACACGTATAACTGTAACTGTACAGCGTGGCTGTTTTTACTGAGATGCTTATAAAAACTAAGCTGACAAATCAATTGGTGATTAAAAACGCGTCTTGTGCATATATATTGCTTTTATAAAATTTTAAAAACATAAAAATTTTGTTTGGGATGCACCAAGCTTCGAACCCCAGACCTCTCACCCGCAAATCGTACGTCCTATAACTTGAGCCACCGCCTTACATACTGCATGGTCGGCAACCTCAATACATATACAGCACGATTTTTGGCATTTATCACATATATAAATACGAATTTCTAATAAAATTTGATTAAGGCAATAACCTTAATAAATTAAATTCTTAATATTTTCTGACAAATAAGGCAAAACTAATAATAGATGTATATATAAAATAAAAGAAATTAATTTATAATTATTAAAAAATGTAATTTGGAATTGCTAGCAGTGGGATTCGAACTCGGCGTGTCTTGTTGCGGCGTGTCTTGTTGTTGTTCTAACTAAAGCAATTTTGGCCGCACAGCTTCTATGATCCGATCGTGCTGAAATTTTAAAAAACGTCCGCACAGGGACATCCTCCATATGTGCCAAATCTGAATCTAAATCTAAAGTCGGTAGCTTTAGTAATACGTTTTTTTTTCGAATTGCCGGGCGGAGGCGTGGCAAAAATCTAAAACAAACTTGATCTGTGTGCAAACTATACACGTGTTGTCACCAAATTTGGTTACTATAGCTCTTATAGTCTCTGAGATCTAGGTGTTCATACGGACAGACAGACGGACATGGCTATATCGTCTCGGCTGTTGATGCTGATCAATAATATATATAATTTATAGGGTCTACCTCGACTGCTTCTGCCTTTTACGCATATTTCGCTTTCGTCATACCTAGTAGACTATGTACTTTTTAAGTACAGAGTCTAAAAACCAAATATACTCGCATGTAGCAAGCTTAATGAATTTAGCTGACATGTATTGTATGAGTTGCTGGACCTTATTGCTTAATTTAAATTGCGTTAATTTGAGAAATTACCACTGAAAATGTATCATAATCGTAAAATACTTTTACAATAGAGAACTGTACAGGGTGTTATACTTTCGTAATATTTTATTTTTAATTTTTGCCGAACTCAAAACATTTTATGAATTTGGTTATATTTTCATAAGAAATACGTATTTTCTTGGCTTATTATTTTATTTTATTATTTAAATTAAAATTTAATTTTTTTACTTAAAAAATATTCTAAAATATTTTCCAAATTTAAAAATTTTAACGTTTTAATATGTATTCATGAGAGTTTGTTTTAGTGGTACAAAAACTTGCAGGCTTCTCACTGGAAGTCCACAAAGTGCAAATCGTTTACGTTACAGTTTAGAGGCTTGAATCTTTCTAACTAATGCTTTTTTTTCGCGAAAAGAGGTCGACATACCCGTTTTGGGCATAATGATTGATAATTATGCTGTAGACAATGTAAATAGACAAGTTGCAGGATGTAAAAAGATTTATTTAATTTTTAAGATTTCATTTTGCATTCAACGTATTTGTGTATAATGTAAATTATTTGCTTGGCTAAATTATTTTTAATCTATTATCCAAAAAGTAATTGACCCGTTACTCTAAGGTTGCAATGTATTCTTTGTATTCATTGCAATGTATGTAACAAGGAGAATGAAGTGTGTCTGACTCTGTAAAGGCCAGGCCGAAACAGCCGAGTCGATCCGGCTCCGTCTGTTTGTCCGTTCGTCCATCAGTCAGCGTACGCACCTAAGCCTCCCTAAACACATCAAGTTTTTCAAAATTTAAATTTTTTTAGGCATATTAACATTATTTGACTTCTACCACAATTTCAGTTTTGTTTTTATGAAATAGTACAGGGTCTGTCACACTTCGCCTGCTGAAGACTTTCCTAGAAGTCACACATCGAAAGTAAAAAGTTCATCAACTGTAAGTGGTGGAAACAGGAAAAACTAGTGTTGTATATAAGTTTCCCTGTACCATATGCAGATTAAGTTTATTTGAAATTTTTGATGTCTCCTGCCAACGCAAGCTGAGAAAAAAATTATTATTTTTACTTATAACACTTCACTTGTACAGGTTTTGAAAGAATACTGAAGTAAATAGAGTATGTAAATTTCAAAAAGATCGGCATCTCTGTTGCATTGCTATTGTAATAGTGTAAAAGAGACAGAGTTCGCTCTGGCATCGCAACGAAGTTGCGCGCAAAATAGATAATTACTAGGCTGATTGAAAAGTCCCAGGCCTGACACAGAAAGGCCGCCACAAATATCAAATCCTTATTATGTTTGACAGTCCCTATCCTTCAAAAGGCTACATGTGAAATTTCATTAACATCTGTCAATTATTTTTAGACTCTGAACTAAAAGTTCAAAGTCTATTAGGTTTGACGAAAGCGAAATGTGCGTAACAGGCAGAAGGAGGCGTGGCAGACCCTCTAAAGTATATATATTCTTGATCAGCATCAACAGCCGAGACAATATAGCCATGTCCGTCTGACCGTCTGTTCGTCTGTATGAACACCTAGATCTCAGAGACTATAAGAGCTAGAGTAACCAAATTTGGTGACAACACGTGTATAGTGTGCACGCAGATAAAGTTTGTTTTAGATTTTCGAAAAAAAAAACGTATTACTGAAGCTACCGACTTTAGATTTAATTCAGATTTGGCACATATGGAGAATGTCCCGTAGCGGATCGGATCATAAACATAGAAGATATTAAGGAATGAATGATCACCAGGTCCATGGCACCTCTGCGGCCAAAATTGCCGCACAGGCGCGAGTTCGAATCCCACTGCTGACAATTCCAAATTAAATTTTTTAATAATTATAAATTAATTACTTTTATTTTATATATACATATATTAATTTTGCCTTATTTGTCAGAAAATGTTGAGAATTTAAGAGAAAGCAATAACCAAATTTCGTTAGAAATTCGTATATATATATACATATATATGACAAATGCAATAACTCGTGCTGTGTATGTATTGACGTTGCCGACAGAACAATATGTAAGGCGGTGGCTCAAGTAATAAGACGTACGATTTGCGTGTGAGAGGTCTGCGGTTCGAATCTCGGTGCATCCCAAACAAAATTTTTATGTTTTTAAAATTTTATAAAAGCAATATATATGCACAAGACGCGTTTTTAACCACCAATTGATTTGTCAGCATAGTTTTCATAAGCATCTCAGTAAAAACAGATGCGCGCTGTACAGTTACAGTTATACGTGTATACGTGTATACACAGCAACGCGCAAAAAAAGGAACGGTTGTTTGTTTTCCCTTTCGCTCTTGCGCGCTCACTCACTATTGCTGCTCTCTTCCAAGAACGAACGATAATGAGTTGAACATTGCTTAAGCTTATTTGACTTTAAATTAGTTTTATATTTGCTTTATTTTTTTTGCTTTCCCCGATTAGTTCAGAGTCTACCACAGACGTTGTACGACTGTAGCTGCCTGACTTGTTTTTTTTATAATTGTCCAAAGTGCATCACCTCTGCGTTTTTTATAACTATGGAACAAAGTGAATTTCGTGTTTTGATTAAGCACGTTTATTTGAGAGGCAAAACGGCTAAGGAAACGAAGGAGAAGCTTGATAAATATTATGGCAACTCTGCTCCATCGAATACAACAGTCAAGAGGTGGATGCAAGAATTTGTTTGGTCGTACGAGCACAAATGACGAACCTCGGTCCGGTCGGCCTTCAGAAGGGACTACGCCCGAAATAATAGCCAGAATCGAAAAACCGGATCGGAGATCGGAAATTGAAATTGCGGGAGCTTGCTGACATGGTAAACATATCATCTGAACGGGTATACAACATTTTGCATAACCATTTGAACATGCGGAAGCTCTGCGCGCGTTGGGTGCCGCGCGTGCTCTCATACGATCAAAAGCGCGAACGAGTTGAATGTTCGGAGGCCAATTTGTCCATGATAAAGCGCAAACGATCTGAGTTTTTTCGCAGTTTGATAACCGTTGATGAAACATGCATTCATCACTATACGCCCGAGACCGCTCAACAGTCGAAACAATGGGTTTCCAAGGGTCAAAGTGCACCGAAGAGGCCAAAATCGCAACGAACGGCCGGAAAGGTGATGGCTACCGTTTTTTGGGATGCGCGCGGAATTATTCATGTCGATTATCTTGAGCATGGTCGGACAATCACCGCTCAATATTATAGCGACTTATTGGATCGATTCAATGCTGTTCTGAAGCTCAAGACAACACGCCCGCTCACTATGCCGTGAAGACGATGACGAAATTGTTTGAATTGGGCTACGAAATCATTCCCCACCCTCCATATTCACCAGATATAGCCCCCTGCGATTATTATATATTTCCAAACTTGAAAAGATGGCTTGCTGGCAAGCGCTTTCACTCGAATGAAGAGGTCATTGCCGAGACGGACGCCTATTTTGAAGAACTTTATGTCGACTACTACAAAAAAGGCATCGAAATGCTCGAGGCCCGCTATACTCGTTGCATCGAGCTCGAAGGAAATTATGTTGAAGAATAAAATGAAACTTTTCGAAAAAAATGTGTTTTTCTTTGTTAGGCCCGGGACTTTTCAATTACCCTAGTACACATGCTCTATCAAACAGTCGGGTGCGCTCGACTAAATTTAATAAAAGTTTTTATATAAATAATGGAATAATCGAAAAACACGGTTAAAAGAAGTTAAATGTAAATTCAATTATTTTCATTTATTTTTAATGAGAATATTTGAATTTGCACTGTGCTGCATGGTTAATATGGGTAAAGCACGGTTAAAAGAGAAAAAATCAAAGCACAGCATGCCGGTTAGCAGATGTTCTCGGTTAATAGACACCCGGTTAATCGAGGCACTATTGTATAGTATATAAATGGCGAAATAACTGTGTATGATACACATATGTATGTGCAAACTTGCAATAAGAGAGATTTGATTCGGGATTTCCTGTTCTGTTCATGTCGTTCTTATTGCTTTTATAAAGTTAAAATGTTTTTATAAACGCTTTATTGATGTTGGTTGCTGAATGTAATGTACGATTTATAAGTTGTGAACTAATTTATGTGCTTCTCTTATGGCACGCCAATTAAATGTTTTAAGCTAATATTTAAAGAGAAATACATTAAGATATTATAAAATATTTATCTTGTTTTGTGTTATGTGCTTTTACAATATAGACAAAACAAAACACAACATTGATACGAACAAATGTATAAATACACTTAAAAACACTAGCATTACGTATACTTAATACTTGGACTAACCGCTGGCCAGAGCTTACAGTCTGTAAATACTACGAATGAGTATACCCAGATACAAATATCCACTCACACAATTATGAATAAGTTATTAAGAACACACACGCAATAACAAGAACAATCCATAAAGTTAAACCAATTATTGTCTAATGCCTAATTCAGTTTCTTTTTGTTGTACTCTTTTCCACATTTTTTTCAATATTTTCCCATTTATAAATCTTTCTGCCTACTCCCACTCTCCAATTCAATCGTACGGCCTATAGAACTGCAAGATGGTTGGGATAGCATTGAGCTTATACCGAATATAATACTTAATCCCGGTTTCAGTGAATCCGTCGAAGCTAAAAGCGCGCCATCTTTCACGCGAACAGTTATCTTTGGCCACAACGGACAAGAATTCAGTGATGACGATTATGAGAAGGAGCAGGAGCCAACTATGGAGAAATTTAAGCGTAAAGTTTCGGTATTTTTTACAGGTCCCACTGTCAAACGTATCTGAAGTACAAAGTGCAATTTGATATGCATATACAGATATATTTAGGTTGTTGATTGTATTGCGGTTGAATTCATATATACATACATACATACATAATAATAATTATGTAGAACTTATAAGAGAATAATTTCGTTTAAATTTCAATTACCATGACACAAGATATAAAATAGCTCGCTTGAGTCCAAATTTTACATTTCTATCTAGAAAACACATTGAAGAGAATTGCGTGGAAATCGTATTGTCATGAGAACTCCCACATATTGAATAAGTTTTGTAAACTGTTAGCCATTCTTATTAATAATGAGCTTCATAAGAACTGAAACTTTAATATAATGAAAACCAAAAAGAATGCTAACTAATCTTAACCATAAGCAAATGTAGCTAGCACGCTTTCCATTAATATTTAAAAAAAATGTCTCTCGCAAAACAAACTTTTAAATCGCAATTGTAAATGCTACACGAAAGTGAACTATTAACTTAAATATCAATAGAATTATTTAAAGAAATGTTCAACATTTTATGCTCATCTTATTGGTCAGCTTGCAAACAGACAAACGTATGTGTATCTTATATACCAAAATAACAAATATATTGCTGTGATACAAATTTAGTTGAAAATAGCAAAATCAAATTGAAAAAAAAACACATGAGATAAAAACGTTTTAAAAGCTAAAAACGATAGCTTTAGCCGTATATTTTTAAAAACAACCACAAGTCACCCGAATAATTGTTTCAAAAAACTATCCCAATTTTAATTAATTGGGTAATACTATTTATGTTTGAATCTTGTAGCTTAAAAATTGGAAAAATGAAAAATTATGTACAAGTGTCAAATAATTTCATAATCATTCAAATATATTTCACTGTTAAGCGCACCGAAAGATCAATATGTACGCATATATATATATGCACACGCTTGCGTGCGAATATATCTATAAAATATTAGTTGTCACATAAAAATGTTCTATAATCTAAAAACTGATTATTGATAACAATATACTTATATGCATAAACGTTTTTCAAACCCTGTGCTTTCGTTTGTTTAACTTAGAAGTTATATGAAAAATGTTTGTATCATATATTCATGGGTTTATTAAAATATTCCGCACTTACCATATTGTTAATGTAGTTTATGTAACTGCTTCCATACAAAACACAAAAAACAATACATTTTTATGTTATTAATAATTGGAACACATTCATTTGAATGACAATCGAGTCAAAATAAACTTCAAAAGAAATAAAGAAAACCATCATAAAAATTAATTATTCTTAACTTCTATAAATTGCTATATTATTATATATGTAAATGTTAAATAACAAAGACTGTAGCTAACTGTTAACAAACTTTGCATTGTTTAACGGTGCTTTAAAGTGTGTTTATTGTCTATTATATTATTATTATTTATTTTCATAAAGAACTAAAGTGCTCGTATAGTATAATAGTGCACGTATTTTTAAATGCATACAGTGAAACTATAGAGTTTACTGTATAGCTAAAAATTATGTGTCTACAAAATTACGATTAATTGCTTAAAGCACTAAGCATACAATACATAGAGGGTTCATTTGGTACTAGAAATTGATATCACTTTTTTACTTCACCATGGAACCTCACATGTTCGCCAAGCAGCCGATTGGCATAGCGGAGAACCACAGAGAGCAAAATGCTGAGCGGAGAGCGCAAAGCGGACAGCAGCAAACAACGTCGAAAATGCCATTAGTCTGTTTCAGACAGCCGAACAGAGTGGATGGCACATGTCGCTTGCGCTCATGTTTTGCTTGTATGTATGCGGTGTATGTGTATGCGGTAGATACACACTCATTTTCTCAGTCTGCTTTGATCGTGAAGTTTGGCAACGTCTGTGACAAAATGAGTTCAGTGCTTGCGCGCTGTATTTTGTCTTTCAAGCAAGCAACGAAATCGAATGCCCCTTCTTCTTCATTATACTTAGAATTCGACGGCAGCTTCAGAAACGCTGCGATGGCTCTGTGGATATAGTGCATTCTAGGCGCGCACTATTTTCGTGGTTCGATCCCCACTCGTTACACTTTTTTTAATAAACAACAATATTCATTTGCAATTTTCTTTTTTATTTTTAAATATACATTTTTATTCTTTGTAGAAATGTTATTCTGAAATATAAAATTAAAAAATTACTTAATTACTTAAGCATTCGATTGCTTGCTTGCTTGAAAGACAAAATACAGCGCGCAAGCACTGAACTCATTTTGTCACAGACGTTGCCAAACTTCACGATCAAAGCAGACTGAGAAAATGAGTGTGTATCTACCGCATACACATACACCGCATACATACAAGCAAAACATGAGCGCAAGCGACATGTGCCATCCACTCTGTTCGGCTGTCTGAAACAGACTAATGACATTTTCGGCGTTGTTTGCTGCTGTTCGCTTTGCGCTCTCCGCTCAGCATTTTGCGCTTTCCGCTCAGCACTTTGCTCTCTGGGGTTCTCCGCTATGCCAATCGGCTGCTTGCCGAACATGTGGGGTTTCATGGTGAAGCAAAAAAGTGATATCAATTTCTAGTACCAAATGAACCCTCTATGTATTGTATGCTTAGTGCTTAAAGTGTATTTTTCGCAATATGGCAATTTTTAGCTTTTTCTTCCCACACAAATGATAAAATTGCATTATCAAATCTGAATACCTAATTATGTACATAAGATACTTTGAGTTTATTATCCAAATAAAATCAAAGCTTCGGTGCTTTTTGTGATTAAACGTGAAACTGTATACGGTAATACTAAATTTCACATACAAATAATAAAATAAAACTAAGTTTTGCATAAGTACTTTGATAGAGCTGGTTTAAAATAAGCAGCATAAGTATGTAATACTGACACATTGACACTTTTAAGGTATTTTTTTTTCAGTCCGGCCAGAATTTATTATTTTTATTTATTTATTTTACGCACTTCCATGAATGGGGCTCGTGCAAGCGTAATCAGGTTTGAAAAACATAAAATAGGGAATCAGTCTATGAAAAAATAAGTTTAACATTATATAAATAAGATGTATACAAGAATTAGAATCGATGAAGACTAGGTTATTTACGAGTCTACCTGAGGTACTTCAAAAATAGCATGAACTTTCTGGATTTGATCTTGTAAGTTGGTGGAAATTCCGCTTAAAAAGGGGCGAAAGACGGGTTACACTAGTGAGAAGTCGATTTTAAAAATTGATACATGCTTGACAATACCATGTAAGCCGATTCAGTCTTTTTTGGAAATGACAGTGACCCACACAACCGAGAATAATCAAACTAGGATTGAGCAGAATCGTCTGTATGCTTAAAAATTAAAGTTTTCTTACAAAACGACGTTTCCAGCGTCGGACGTAAATAGACCAGAAGACAATCTAAGTTCCAAGCAGAAGAACGAAATGTAACAAGTTTCTTAAAAACGCGAGATGCAAAGCAAAGCGTTGAATAAAACGGTAAACGACGAAAACGGGAATATAGTCACAAACAACAAGCACATCTGATGCTGACGCTCAAATCAAGCAAGAGTGCGAAATGCAACAAACAAACTGACTATAACATCTGTATTACGGAATAATCAAAATAGCTTAGTCAATTAATACGCAAAAAATAATTTGGGTTATCACAATTAGTGAAAAATTAAAATGTAGCAATACAACAATAATATATAAAGTCCAAGAGCAATAAAAAAATGAATGAATTGATTAATTTATGTTACATTCATCCCGTATAAATTAACCGTTTGTATTTTAATATTTTTTAACTTTATTTCAATAGCTTCTAAATAAATTATCATCTGGGTCTTGAATGGTAGGTTAACATTCGTTTTATCCGTGACTCCAAAATATATATATATTATTCACATCGATTGGCCGGCCCAAGAGATGCTTTTGACTATGTGGCTTAATTGTTATATATAAAATGCTTAGCTTAAACTTAATGCATAAAATTGAGTGATGCTCATAAAGCTTGCACTCGCAAATTATTTAGTCGAATCCACAGTTAAACATGGCCTATGTTTTGTACACACAATTATACATACATACATACCAATAAAGAAAAGTAATCGAGAAAATGCATTCAAAATTAAAACTGAAGAAGACAGTGTTCATCGGAACAATGGATGTAACTTAAATGCAAATGTAGTTCAAAAGTATACCTTAATACCAAAACAATGCATACATGATTGTATTCTTGTTCTGTTAAATAAATGTAGGGCTTTGCTGACATTTTGGGGGTGTGTGATTACGCGTACTCGTTTACTAATACAATTGAATTATACTTGTAAAATATTCTGGTCACATTTGCCTTTTTTCCCTTAATTTTTAAAAGCCCAACACATGTCGCCGTCGTACAATTGGGCCTATTGTCTGTTTTACATAGACATTTCTGGCATTTTGTTGTGCTTCAAATTAATCTGTACACTTTGTGAAAACATCTTGATAATGCCATACTTTTCATTGGCATATACTTTCAAAAAACTGGGAACATTCTTATGCAATAGTTCATGACAAAATTGCGGGTACTTGCGAAACGCTGGTTGTTTTTCATCCCAAATAGACAATATGTCACAGTCATCTCTGAAAGTATATATTAAGATATTGTTGATTAATGGAATTCTTTTACTGAATGTGTCATGTCTTACCGTACTTCATTGTTACACTCGTCTAGCGATACGATTAAATATTGAATTTTCAATTGTGTGCACTGATTATAAATATCCGATGATTGCTGTCGACTGTACACCGAATATACGTGTTCTGTACGCTCTCTGTTAAGTGGTTTATAGAAATAACGAAAAGTAATGCTAGACTACTTTTTTGTGGTTGGACATCACTTACGCTATTTGACGCATTTCGAGATGCGCATGATTTACGATTGGGCGCTTGGTGGTCAAGTATACGGTGCCGATAATCTCTACCGGACCGGCAAACACTGCATCGCGCTCCGTATTCAATTTGATCCATTCAAGCATCCCTTCAAGATCATCCGCCGGATTGGCATATCGCGTGGGAAAGTACTCATCGCGGATATTCTGCAAAATGCCTCTCTAAATTTACTTATATTTATACCAAAAGGACTCCAAATTACCATCATGCCTGGGTCAAACATGCTGAGGAGGAATACAGCCAAGGACACAGACCAAAATATGTTCCGCTGTCGATGATACCAGACCTTGGAGCATATCGTAGGCGCTATCACACAGCCTTGAGTAAAGCTGAGAAAGAACAGTTTACGTACAGTGAGACCTATCAGTGTGAAAACAATCATCTGCATGAAACTGTACATGTAGTGAAGATTAAATATCTGAGCATTGGATGTAGGGACTATAGAGTCGCCTCGCATAGTTGTCGTTTGTCTGCGCTTGTCATTGATAGCCGCCCTCCTTGGTGATTTGGATGGGAATGCTTCGTGCGATTCAGGTTCATGTGTGTCTGCAGTCGTCGTTTCCGATCTTAATTCTTTTTCTGTTTTTGATTTACTTTCAACGGGAATAGATTCTTTGAGACTGTACTCGCAAGCTTGTTCGCGCTCCGTGCGCTGTTTATCACTATTACGATGTATCTGCGCCTTTAAGCGTTTAATATTCAGCAGGAAGTCATCACGCACCGGATGCTGTTCTTGTTGCATTTGTGCCTTTTCAAGTTTGTATCGCTCATAGTCGTGATCGCAGCTTTCTAGCATTAAAAAGCATTGGTGAAGCTGCTGTTCGGTTTGCTTGTTGGACATATCGCTCATGCATACGTGGTGTTCTTCGAGAAAATCTTCTAACACATAGTTGCGAGCACGCTCGCGCTGCTCCTGGCTTGCCGTTGCGTGTACATTGCTTTTACGCCATTTTTCGAAAAAACATTGCCAGCATTACGACCCCATACATGCAATATGGTTTAACAATAAGCGTCTTGACTAGTTGCCATAACTCCGACCAAGCGATGCGTGCATAAAGCGGATTGCAGGCGGATAGATTTGTCACAAAGTTAACTTTGACCTGTAGCATCCAGTGTGCCCACAAATCGCAGTAGTGCATGTTCATACTCTCCTGTAAATTTAGCAGATCAGATTTGTTCAGAATATACTCTAATTTGGCCTGCATACTGCTGGCTAACAAGAATGCTAGCAATATGAATTTAACCGAAAAATAGTCGCCCTGCAGCAGATCATTTGAAGAACGCTGGTTGCGAACTTGGCGGACGATTGTTATCAGGAACATGCTAAGGGAGACGCTTAGTTGCCAAGTGAAGAGCAACTGGCTGTTGCCATGTGACAGCACAAAGGCTAAGCAATTTCCGAGCAAATGTGACAGTGAGTAATCCAACGCAAATGCGTTAGCCAGGCCCAATGGCATAGAGCTAATGTTCCATAAGGTCATTACAATTACAATTTGTGTTGTAAAAATAAAATTGGAAAACTGCCACGAAAGCAGGGCACAAGCCGTAAATAGCGACATCACAAAATCTAATTAAACAATATTCATTATTAGACTTTACTTAAGGAATCATGTCAAAGAGTCACTCACCATAACGAGCCGCGAGGTATGTTTTTGCTGGTGTAAAGCACGTCCAATACATATACACAAATAAAACATTTGAAGAAATATAAACGGGAATGCAAAATTCTCGCGAGCCAGCGGCCTTTCGTATATCTTAGCAGCAAAACTGTGAAACATTAAATAGGAAAGGACGCCGTAAATGCCTCCAAATACATTTTCACTCAATAGCGTTCCATATAGATAAAGCACAAGCAGCGTAACACCACCCATTAGCCAGACGAAATCAAAGTAAAACTGCATGGGTTGCACGCTTGGATTAAAGCCGGCTCGTACAACATGAAAGAAGTATCTGCACGCAGAGATAAAATATTTAAAACTAGTTGCTTAATATATATAGTTATTAAAAATACAATAATTGGTATAAAATTTCAGATTTCAACATCTTTCATATATGCTTGTAAAAATATTTCATTAAATACTTACGCTGTAACTAACTCTGGTAGCACGTAAAAACGCTGCAATACATTGACGCTGTGGGGATATTCAATGTCGGTGACGTTCTTCAATTGCTCATAGCCATGCCAAAAGTCTGGGTCATCGGCTAGCTTCTTGTAGAATGTGTAATAGAGAGCATCTTCGCGGCGTAACATCGATTCACGTTCCAATTGGTTGAGATGTCGTATGTTTGTGCGCGTCTCGAAGATGACGCGTACATGATGCATGTACAAAAAAAGAAACCCGAGCCTGATGGAAACGTATAAAATTTGAAGCGACCGGCTATAATGGTTTAGCACTTACCAATTAGCGCGTGCGATAATAAAACGTAAAAATTGGACTCGCGCATTTTTGGGTGTTTGGGCTGCAATTATTTGTTTAATAGATTGATCTAACCATTATTTAATTGACTACTAAATGATTTAATTGGTCAAGCTTCCCTCGACGTTGATGTCGCTTTTACTAGTAAACAAAGTACTTGGAACAGCTGATTCGTTTCGATATATAAAAACAGCTGTATCGCAATATAAGTTCAGATGACTAATTACTACCTCGTTTTCACAAGGAACGCAACAACTATCGCGTGTTCATTGTAGTATAAAACCATAAGCAGCGTGTTCAGAGTGGGAGGGAATTTACATTATTACTTGCAGACGCAATGGATACGAAATATCGAAAAAAAAAAGAAAAATACATGTATTACCCGTATTAATAAAACACTAAGATTATTTCTACATCCAGTTTACAGTATTTAGGCGTCAGTGATAACATACAAATACACTAAGGCGTTTTTGAATGGAAGCGTCCAATTCCGAGTTGAATAAACAGTTGATAGCCTTGAAAGCAACGTTATGTGGAGTCTCGCTATAAATATCGCTTCAGTGAACCCTTAACTATCCAAAGTTTAGCGATTGGCAATGGCCGCATTCTTGCGGATCTGCCAAGATAACTACATCAAAAGGCCAAAAATATGTCTTTTTCTTAAACCTACCAGAAACCACTAAGCATACAATACATAGAGGGTTTATTTGGTACAATAAATTTATATCACTTTTTTGCTTCACCATGGAGCCCCAAATGTTAGGTGGCCGAACGGACTAGCATAGAACCACAGAGAGCAAAAAGTTATGCGGGGAGCGCAAAGCAGACAGCAACAAGCAACGCCGAAAAAGTTTGCAGTCTGGCATAGACAGCAGAACTATATGTGTATGCGGCAGATACACACTCATGTTCTCAGTATGCGTTGATCGTGAAGTGTGGCAACGTCTTTGCCAAAATGTGTGCAGTGTTTGCGCGCCGTATTTATTCTTTCAAGCAAGCAACGAAATTAAATGTTGAAATGCACGAATCTTGCGATGGTTCTGTGCATAAAGCGCATGCTAGGCGTGCAATATTTTGGTGGTCGATCCTCAGTCGTTACACTTCTTTTTAATAAACAACAATATTATTTTGTAATTTCCTTTTTTATTTTTAATTATAAATTTTTTTGCAGAAAGGTTATACTGGAAAATACATTAAAAACTTATAAAATATTAAAATGAAAGGTGGCAAATTTTTAAAATCGTTTTTTGGTGGCTTTTCACAGTTGGCCGTATGTGTGAAAGATATTAATATGTACATGTGTACAAAAACTTGCATTGCCAACACAAATATATTCAAATAGGTATAAGCCACATATTTCATCATTTTATTTTAATAATTAACTAGTATTTTAATTTTATTTTTCAAAAAACATATCTTACAAAATAAAAATGTATAATAAATAAAAAAAAGAAATTACGAAAATCGAGTGCACGTGACAGTATAATATCCTTTAGTAAAAGTATTTTCATAATTATTACTAAACTGAAAATATTCTATTTCCCAAAATGTGTCGACGATTACCATACATTTTCAGTGCTAATTCCTCAAATCGAACGCAATTTAAGCTGAGCAATCAGGTCAGGTCATTAAGCTTGTTTGCGCGTACATTATTTATTTTCTGATTATCTTTCTTATTTATAGACCGAACTTGATCAAACTTTTAGCTAAGTTAGAAGCATCGTTGAGAAATGTGGTCATAATTGTTTTTTTTTTTTTAATTGCGGGTGTATCTATAATTTGAAATAATAATAATAAAATAATAAATAAATTTATCTGCGGACGGTATACTGGAACCGTCCTGCAAAGTTTGTGTCTCTAGCTCTTATAGTTACTCAGATCGACACGTTCATACAGCCAGACAGACGGACATTTTGCAAACTAATAAATTCCTGTTCAGGGTATAAAAAGAATACGAAATTCGTGATCAGATTAAACGTTTAAACGAGAACAGCTTTGAGACTGATTTGATTTGATTTGTATGTGATTTGTACCTCGATCAGTGTATGCCGATATTGACGACTGATTTAGTTGTCCTCTTTGAAAGTTTTAGTTTTCAAACTATGTTTCGGCAATTTGTTCAATTGCGTTAATATTTATTCTTAAATGTCAATCAGCTGTTCGGTCGAGCTATTTTGTGCTTCGTTAAATACTGATTTTATATATGAGATTTATTATCGATAGTTCAATTTAAAAACCTATCGATTCGGATATCAAGATAAAAATGTTGGTATTTTTAGTTTCAAATTATACCCTCATATTAAGTTGTTTAAATTTGTCTTATGATAAATTATTATGGACATACATGGATATACCGTAAGCTTTTTGGTAGGCCAAGGATCATTTGGCTGTGTGTATAAGGCGCAGAGACGCTCTGATGACAAAGTAGTTGCTATTAAGGTCATATCAAAGGTGGGTTTTATTAAATCAATTTAATTGGTAACTTATAATTAGTCCTTTATAAACAGCGTGGGCGATCGAATCGTGAGCTTAAAAATTTGAGACGAGAATGCGACATACAGGCGCGCTTGAAGCATCCTCACGTGATTGAAATGGTAGAGTCCTTTGAGTCAAAGTTCGATTTATTTGTGGTAACTGAGTTCGCGGTAATGGATCTACATCGATATTTATCTTTCAATGGCGCTATGCGTGAGGATCATGCACAGCGTGTTATATGTCATTTGGTCTCTGCACTTTACTATTTACACTCTAATCGCATACTTCATCGAGATCTAAAGCCGCAAAACGTACTTTTAAATAAAAATATGCACGCGAAGCTTTGTGACTTTGGGCTGGCTCGTAACATGACAATGGGTACACATGTGTTGACCTCTATTAAGGGGACACCACTTTACATGGCTCCCGAGTTACTTTCTGAACAGCCATACGATCATCAAGCGGATATGTGGTCACTAGGATGCATTGCATACGAGAGCATGGTGGCACATCCGCCTTTCTGTGCCACGTCCATACTGCATTTGGTGAAGTTGATTAAACACGAGGAAATCAAATGGCCAAGTACCCTGAGCCGCGAGTGCCGTTCCTTTTTGCAGGGTCTGCTTGAAAAGGATCCCAGTATGCGGATCTCCTGGACGCAGCTGCTATGTCATCCATTTGTCGAAGGCAAACTATACATAGCAGAAGTGCAGGAAGCACAAAGTTCGCTATTCATAAATCCCCAGCTGCTAGGCAAGGATATAAAAACGACAAATCAACCGAGGTAGTTTTGCAAAATATATATTAGATTTACTTTCTTAACATTACTTGTTTGCAGCCATTTACCTGCAGATGTGGGCGATGTTGTGTCAGCGCTCAAGCTGAGCGATGATGTCAATGAAAACTTGAGCACTTCTCGGGATAGTATCAATGCTATTGCTCCTAGTGACATTGAGCAGCTTGAAACTGATGTAGAGGATAATTTGCAAAGAGTTGTTGTGCCATTTGCGGATGTGTCGTACAGAGTGATGACAAATGTCAATCCAGTTATAGCAGTTGCTGATGGTGATGGTGCTATGTCGCTAATAAATTCACATACTTGCTTTGTTAGCGGAAACTCAAATATGATACTCAATCATCTTAATGACAATTTTCTAATCGAAACGCCTATTTCTAGCGCAGCCAAATGCATGAAATCTATGCAAAAGGTGTCACATAATATTAAACAATCTCGTAACAAGGATACTGAGAAACGCAAGCTCAGCCAAAATTTGGATAACTTCTCGTTGAGGCTGGGGCAGAGCATTGAAACTGAGACTCAGCTAAAACCAACAGAGATGGTTACACAGTTATCGCAATCCCACCAGCTACAAGAGGAGAGGTCTGAACAGCTATCACAATCATTACACTCTTATAATGATGAGAAGCTAAGCAGCGAGTAAGTCGTCAATTGTATAATTCAAACAAATGTGAATTAATATCTTTTTTTTTTTTATAGTAATTCGCCTCCTTGTCTCTTACCTGGCTGGGACAGTTGCGATGAGTCCCAGAGTCCACCCATTGAAAACGACGAGTGGCTAGCGTTTTTGCATCGATCCATACAGGAACTGCTAGACGGTGAATTTGATTCTCTTAAAGAACACAATTTAGTCAGTATTATTGTGGCACCATTGCGAAACTCTAAGGCCATACCCAAAGTGTTGCAAAGTGTTGCACGGTTGCTTTCACTACCCTTTGTGCTGGAGGAACAGCATTTGGTAGCAGACTCTATTAACAGTGTATACATTGATGTCAAGTTGGTACCTAATCTTATGTACGCTTGCAAGCTACTTCTTTTGCCGCGCCAGCTGACTGACTCGGTTGCTTCACAGTCACCGGCTACCGGGGTATCGGTAAGTCGAACTCTACGCGGCGTCTCCGACTTAAATAGAGAGGAGATAAGTACTGCATGTAGCCTGTACGAGCTGGTTTGCAATTTGGTACATCAGCAGCAACAATTCCTTAGTCAATTTTGCGATGCTGTGGCTATACTCGCTGTTAACGACATGTTTATAAATTTTCTAACACATGGTAAGCCGACAACTGATTGCGATAGTAGTCAAAGTTTTATATTTCTTGTATTTCAGATTTTAAGGACAACAACACGGCTCGTCTAGCGAGCTGTTTGTTAGCTCTCTTTTGTTGTGTATTACGTGAACTGCCGGAGAATGCTGAGCTTGTGGAAAATATTGTATTTGATTCACGTCTGCGGTTCACTATTCTGTTGCAGAGTCATCACCAACTCTTACGTCAGCGTGCCTGTCAGATGCTATTACTTTTGTCGCGCTTTAGTTTACGTGGTGTTCAGTGTATCTGGAATGGAGAGCTGAAGAGTGCACTACAGGCACTGGCTGATCAGCAAACGTGTCAGTCAACGCGTCTTGAGGCCTGCCAGACGTTGGAAGAGCTTAGCCAATTCAGCTTCTTTGTTGTCCAAGCAACTGCTTAAAATTTATTATATGAGCTTTGACTTGTCCAAACATAAAGTATTATCACTGTCTAGCCAATCAAATCCTGCAGATTATCCTGAAAGAAATCTATCAGTTCGTTTAGATAGTTTCCAAAACTATCAAAACCTAACAGATAACTTCCGTTGCAGTCCTGTTCATACATCTCGTGGAGTTTGGAGACATCTTTATCGGACAGGCCGCTTCGCTGGCCCAACGAGGCATATGGATCCTAGTTAAAATAATTGATAATGGTGATATTGAAATATTGACGAGGACTTTCAGATAAAAGGTATGATAAGGTTGTTTATAGATTCTTTTTACAATTGACACGTTTATGACTCTATGGTCTCATTATCTTGCTGTTGAGTGGCTTTCAGGGGAATTGTATGTGCTTACCAGTGGTTCAATAGTAGTCTTGCCATTCTTACTAAATGCCCGGGCGCTGTAGTGCATAACGCTTTGATAGTCGTATTCCACACCATAGTTAGTGATATGTGTGCGTGCGTACTTTTTGAAGTTGTGTGCATGGCCATCAAGATATTCTCCCAGTTTATCTTCACATACTCGTCGCGCTCCGTGGCGCTCTGTTGGTGGTAAAAACCCAAAGCGTGCAGTAGCTCATGTACCACAACGCCGTGCGTGACGCATTTAGGCGTATTGAGATTGAGAATCTGACCGCCTTGGCGACGGCCGACACTCGACCAGCAGCCTGAATAGTTGCCTTTGATAAGTAGCCAGTACTTGTCGCTTTCCTCGTACGGTCGGAAGCGTATGCATGTGCGCTCGTGATATTCCTTCAATCCTTTGAGTATGACCATAGTCTCGTTGGCCGCTGTGCCAGTGTGCTAATAATTTATGAACACCTTATATATATATTAAAAAAACGTGGGTACTCACTGAAGTCACGTGGATCAATGTAGAAGGGCACGGCAGCACCTGGCCAGGTCTGTCGCTCGTTTAGAAGACCATTGCGGAGAAACTCACGATAAAGCATAATATCGCCTTCGAAAAGTCCGCAGTGCTCCCATATGTTGGAATCGCTATCGTTCGTCCAATAGTCAAAGGCTGCACCTATAGGAAGTAATTTATCATGTATAGTTTCAAAATTATTTACTGATTTTTATGTACATACTGTTGTGCAGGCGAAGCATTTGCATGTTTGCTCCCCACCGTGGCGCTGGTGGTACCGCCAATTCAAAGCGGCTCTTGCTCACAGCTATTGCAATGACCCTGTCGAGGATCAGTATTAGCCAGTGTATCATAAGCTCGCTTCTCGGCATTGTGTTGACAAAAGAAATGAGGGCCCGAGCGTCGTGTTGCATTTATATGTGAATATAGCCTGTAGCTGGTGACAAAAGCACAATTGAAAGTACTTGAGTACTGGCAATTGACTGTATCTACAACGCGACCGGCAACAAAATCATTGCCCACACTGCTGGATTTATGCATAACGGATTACTTCTGCTCTTACGAAAGTAAGTGTATCAGCTATATCAGGGGCTTGATCATGAATATCTTGGGAAGCTTCATCGAATTTGTACCAGTTTTTCGTTGCTTATTTCATTTGCAATTATTTCTGAATTTTATTTTTTATTTAGTTTAAATAATAATTAATGTTCGATTTAAATTTATACTTGTAGAGTATCAAAGATTCAAAGGGAATAAAATTGGTTTTGCCTCTTGAAAGAATTGGTTTTGTACTCTCTCTTTCAGCACTCGCTACGTATATAAATTACCTTGTCTTTTACGGCTTTTAATTTCATATTTAATTTTTTTTCATATTTCATATTCATATTAGGTTATCAGCGACAACAGTGCACGCATATAATAATATCAAGTCATGAAAGTGTTGGTACCTGTTGTTGT